>JARQST010000342.1:348105-433891 GCA_030142225.1 Pachycephus smyrnensis
CTCTCTCTCTCTCTCTCTCTCTCTCTCTCTCTCTCTCTCTCTCTCTCTCTCTCTCTCTCTCTCTCGCTCTCTCTCTCGCTCTCGCTCTTCTACCAAACGCACTACATATATATACATATATAATATATACATACATATGTATTCACGTGACTCTCACGTTCCCCCACCCCCTTCCCCACTTTATCTCACACGATGCATTACTAAAGCTCGTCATCTAACTATATTCGTCATTAAACTCTTCCTTTTTAACCCCTCGCGCTCATCGTCGCCCTTCATCGTTACATTCATTTTTTGCTCTTATCCCAGACATCCTTGTTTCTCTTCGTCCTCGTATATAACCGTCAACGCGAGGAGCGCCAGCCGAATGTCCCGAGAATTTTTGAAAATTTTTTCTTTCGGGAAAAAAAATTTTCCAAAACTTTCGACCAGGCTCGAAAACACGAGCGACGATTCGATTCGTCGCAATCAATTGAACATATCCTATTTTAATTCTATCATAGCCTAACTATAAATTGTGTCACCTGTTGTGTGTAAGTGTGTGTTATTGTACGTGTATAAGAATACGTATACGTGTATGTATAGTATACGGGTGTCCCTTATGCAATGCCAGTCTCCATTGGACGTGTTATGTCATTAAACATATATGTAACGTATGTAATATGAATATATTCAAGTTAGACCTACAACCACCTCGAGTAGGGTTCGCGCGTGTTATTAATCGTGCAGAAATATTCGGTAGTCCTTGTTTCCTGTAAAATATAATATATACGTGTAGTATGTAATGCGCGACCGCGAAGCTTGTTGCTCTTGTATATCTTTGTTTACCTAACGCCCTGTCTCATCCTGTTACGTTAGGTCGACAGCGACAGAACCTAAGCCAATCTATATGTGCATTTTGTGTGATTTTTTTCTTAATTCATTTATCAATCGAATTAGTTGTTTTTTTTTTTTTCATTACCTGCAGGTGATATTTCTCGTACGACTTTCTCTTTTTCACCCGCTATTTTTAAAGGTTAGGGTTGCGGTTAGGCTCTCTGGGACGTCTTTAGCTTGAAGTTTACGGGAGGGAGATGTAAGGGGGACATGTAGGTTTGAGCTCCCGATTACCAAGAAGGCTTTCGCAAATACGGCTTATCAAAGTTCTACTAAAATATATGTATATGCATGTATATATATATAATATATATATATATGTTTATATGTATATACGTGTGCATCCGTGTTTAATGAACAATATTATATGCGGCTATTATTAATTAGTACGCAAGGTAAGGTTTCGCGTGTCTGTCATCTTGACCAGGTTGCGTTTACAGGAGTGCCATTTTTTGTCTATCTGCTTTTTTGTTTTCTTTGTCCTTTATCTGGGATCCTTGTGGTTTCTTGTTTGTTGTGTCTGATTTTTGTTTTTGTAGGTAATAGGTTGGATGCGGCTTTTTGTTGATGCATTTTTAAGATTGGCTTGTACGGGAAACGTGTCTCGCGTCGAGTCGTTTGCGAGTAAAAGAAGAAAACTATTGTCACGTACGTGTTTCGCGCATGCGCAGAAGTAAATCAACAATAAAACGGGACTCGTTTTCGTGTAGTTTAGTGCTATAACTGATGACGTAGGTATGCACTATATACGTATATAGTATATGCCTCTGGAAACATGTCGCGTGGGTGAGTATTGCGAGTCAGACTTTAAAGATCGCGTGACGTAGACGATAACGCGCAACGCAACGTGTACACTCTTGTCAAGTGAGTGAGATAATGGTGTAGTATTAACTGCAATAGTAATAAAAATTAATTAATAATTGATATAATCGTAACGATAAGTATGGTTAAGGTACTTTACGTTAAAGCCCCGGTAAACACCATTAAAAAAAAAAATAAAACGCGTGCGTCTCATATGCAAGGTACCCCGTTTTAAAGCATTTTAATAATTGGAATGAATATATTAAGGTAAAATATATTATTATATCATTGCGTCTCCGCGGAGTGACGTCGAGATTCGCGACAGGACGCGAAACTTTCACTCCACGTTGTAGGGAGATAGGAAAGACGAGAAAGATGAAATAATCGAGAAAAGAAGTCAATTAAAAAAATGAACTTAATCGTAATAAAAGATAACGTCCGATTTGAACCATATGTAGGATTCTGGTCGTGGGTGGTTGTTTGACGAGAACGGTAAGAGAACACTATGCGAAATACGTGACGCGTGTAGATACATGAGAAAGCACCAATCTCGTATAATGAATGAAAAACGACCAGTTAAATAATACGGAATTTTTCATGAATGACGTTAGGATAAGAAAAAAAAAGATTAATCGATAACACATAATGAAAATAATAAAGTGAGAAACAAATAAAGTTTAGTTGAGTCATCAAGTATCCTCGAGTCATCGTCAAGGAGTCCTCGTGAACATCGTAATTGTATATAACATACAGTGTATAGTAGTGTGTTCATACTGTGTTTTTGTTGTTGTCGTGTATGTTTCTTTATTTTTTTTCTTTCATTCGCACAGTCTTGTAACGTTAAACGTTTTCATCCTAAAAGTTAGTTGGACGATGGCGTCTCACGCCTGGAAGTGTATATATCCTTAACGAGGCTAACTAGCAGTGGCGCTGCCCGCAACGGCGTCCCCTGGAAGCACAATGTTTTCTCCCACCCAATGACCCACCCGACCCTCGGACACTTTAAACCGGCAACCCATTTGACCTTCGACGGGACGCGATCACACTCTCTCATCGGTTCCCCCCTATAGCTCGGTTTGACGTAAGGGTCTCTATCGTGGAGTATGCAGTAGGCACCGCGACGGCGTAGTACGTCGCGACGAGTAACGTCGTCGTTCTCCCTATTTCTGCCTACGATGATAGATGCTCTTGTGGTTGTTCAGGCTGTTGAGGGTCCTGAAGACCTTGTGACAGAGGGCGCAGACCGCGCTGTTCAAAGGCTGAAAGTGTTGCTGCTCTTTGTGACGCTTCAGCGTCAGCTTCGTCGAGAGGGTCTTGCCGCAGACGTCGCACGTGTAGCACACACCAGGTGGCAGCAGGCTACCGTGAAGCGGATGCGAGAGTCTCATGGCTAGGATGGCCGAGGGCGGACCTTAAGACGTCGACGAGTCCAACGGACGACAAGGGTATCGAGATCAGGAGCAAGGTCAGGAGGGGTCAGGGATGCAGCAGCATAACGTTTATACGGGTTGGGTGGTGAGTGCATGTGCGTATGACGTGTGATTAGGATGATATCGAGGTTTTATGCGAGTTTACGAACCAATCGGGCCGAAGTTGTGTCGCACCAGTGAGAGCCACGCGTGCGTGCGTGCGATGGGGACCCAAGGCGCGAATCCGTTCGTGAAGGTAGCGAAGTAGTAGGTACACACAGAACAATGACGAACCAGAGCACGTATAGCCGAGCGAGCGGGACCGGGAACAAACAAGAACAAAGATACGGCTGCCATTAATATCGTGGACACATTAGTTACGGTTCTAGTATTCTATACAGGGCTGAAACCCCGGATTGGCTGACGCTCGCTTGCGTCACGGGTACTAGTCTCTTTTGTCATTGATCGTGGGGCTCTGGTTTGTCATTGATCATAAGTAAGCCGTTTCCTATATAGAGCTCCTGCTTATCCGAGATCCTAACCGGGGCTCCTCCTGGGAAGTAGGGGTCACTATAAGGGGTAGAGGGGGGTATCCACAAGGTCCTGAAGGGGTGGGGGTGGGGGGTGTCAGCCTTGAAAACATGGAACCAGTCCTTACCAAATAACATTTTTCCAGTTTCAAATATATATATATCTATAGTGATCTATATTGTTAGATATTATTCAGTGCTATTATACTGGACCCTTTGTCGTACGTAATATCTAACGACTGCCAGCTGATTGTTAAATCAAGTCAGTGCTTCACGGTTGGTAGCCCTTCTTAAAGGTTCTATAGTCGGATAAGCTGGAGTCCTATGATATAGATAGTGTTAATGATAATAATGGATCATTGTCAACAGTCTCTCACGAAAGCACCAGATTCCGATGTATTCTGAGATTCTCAAGGTTATATTACAGTTAACTGTGCCAGTTGCATTGACTGCACTCGCTGCACCGACTGCGCCAGCTGAACTTACTTTCTCGTGCGCACTTCGTCACCATCGCGCTGCCTCTTCAGAATACAACAGAGATCGGGCCGACTCGGTAAAAGAAAGGGGTTAAAACACGTTCGGAACAATGGATGGCGTAACGCGTTTCGATGAGTATCAACCTTGTCAACGTGCTGCTCAATGCCAAGTTGAGAGAACTGGTCCCAGGCTTTAAATGGAACTAATACTACTTTACGCGCTGCATTGGATGACGCCTGGCATCGATTTTTTGTAAAGATAAAAAAGAAAATGACAGTACAGTACAGGGGGTGAAGAAAAAAAGAATAAGGTAAACGGGTTGTCGATATATACACATATATGTATATATATGCTCAAGTAAAATCTGTAAGTCGTGTTTGTTTTTCCGTATAAAAGAAATGTTTATTCATAAATAATGAGAAACAACGTGCGTGAGTACAATGGAAACGTGTTTTTTTTACCCTGGCCCCCAAAAAACGAAGATTAGTAATAAAAATATATTATATCGTAACTCAGGTATAAAAAGTTCTATTTACAATATTCGCCAAAAATCTTGCGAACCTATTTACAATTATAGCTTTGCCATACTAATGCTCCTCTGTCATTAATAGTTGTCTCGCGAGTGTCGCAACTTCACGTGAAGCTTGACGTGTGGATCGTACTTAATGTCCACGCGCGAATATACAAAAGAGGCGGAAGGCTCCGGCGGTTTTGAAAATTTTTCGACGTCGACGAGCTAAGAGGAGGGAATAAGTAATCGATTGCGAGGAAATGAAGGAATTTTACCAAGAAATTTTGAAATCCATAACGCATATTCGAGTGTCGCGAGCGATAAATTCATTCGAGCATTGATAATCACAGGACGCTCGGGATATGATAAGCATTATCTAACGTTCCAGATATATTCGGAATCAAACGGAAACGATTAAAAAAACCAAATTAGAAAAGTGTAAAAAATTATCGCAAACGATCAAACAGCCGCTAATCTTTTTATCAGTCTTACGATTTTGGCCAAGTGGAAGTAGTGAAAAAATTTCGAAAAAAAATTGAGAAACTAAAGTAACGAAAAATACATTGAACAAGATTCAAAAAAACTATCCTCTCACAATTAGTAAAAAAAATAATACGCATAGTCTTGTTTAGTTCGCCTCGGTCGTTTGTACTGCATCTCCGGACTGTCTCCCCTCCCATTCTCTCTCAAGAAGAAAAAGCAAAAAAAAGAGATAATAGACGATCTCAACAACGAACGAGATCCGCAACGTGAACTAACAAGGGCATATACACGACGCGGATAAAAACTTAAAAAAAAAGAATCACGACATAAGAGTTCGCAAGTTGCAAGAAGGAGAGAAAAAAGTCCAAAGAGAAGGACAATAATAAAAAAAAATTATGAAACCGACAACAAAAGGGAATCCGTCATACTTGCATCAAATATATACAAAGCCTTAGATAACTTAATTAGTTGAACTTTTTTCACGATCAGGAGGCTCTAGTCGTCTTGCTGAATAAAACGCCGTGTCTTATGTCATGTCTATCTCTCGGGCCCGAGACGATGACGGAACGAGCCGATCTTAGCCGAACGAACGGTCGCACGATTCAAGGAACCGATCCAATAAGCGTTCAGCTCTCGATCTCATCCCATGCGCGACTGTTGTTGTTGCTGGAGTTGCTGTAGGTGTTGCTGCTGTTGTTGCTGCTGTTCCTCCTCCTTCCTCTGCTGTTCATTTTTCGAGTGCTGCCGATGGTAGATACTCTTGTGGTTGCGCAGGCTGTTCAGACTGGAGTAAACCCGCTTGCAGATGTTACAGATCGGTTCCTTGCTCGGCCTGGTGTGCACGTTCTGTATGTGCCGCTTCAACCGAGTTAGGGAGGTCAGGTTTTTGTTGCAAGGCTCGCATCGAAACTCATCGGTCGAGCCGCTGCCGGCCAACAGACCTGGCGGCAGAACCAGACACAGGGTTACTTTCGCAAGTGCAGCAACGAATCAGTTCTCATTTATTATTCTCAATTCCTCTCTCAAACGCTCTCTCCCAATCTCTCACGCTCTCGTTCAATCTTTCACACACTCCCCCACCCACCCACTCTAAAACAACGTTATTTTACGCCCGACCCCCTCCCCCCTTCTCAACGGTACCACGAGCAGTATCCTTGCTTCTACGTGCAAACGTTTTTCTGCACCCCAAACGCATTGAAATTTATCCGTCGCGCGTCGCGTCCGCTAGAGCGCAGCAGTGTCTGGCTGTGCCTGTCTTTTTGTCTCGCATCATTTTTTTTTCCAGAATGACCTTGAAGATTTTTCTTTTTCATAAAAAAAATACAAGATCGTACCGTGTTCAAGATTGGCGAGAGAACGTGATTCGTTTTGCTTTTTTGATCTTTTTTTTCATGGTTTCGTTTTTTTTATTTTCCGGCGTTAAGAGAGACATGAGCCTGTTAGAGCATTTGGAGGATATAGGAGGAGCGTTTCCAAGAGTGCGTGTGCGTATCGGCGATTCACCGAAGCGTAGTTCTCTCTCTTGAGAAACGCCACCCACCCATGCCGGCCTAGTGGAAGTAGTAGAAGTAGTGCAAGCAATCCGATAATCCAGACCCATTGAGAGCGATGACGTTAGTGTATTGCCGAGCACCAAGAAGATGAGTAGTCCGTTTGTCGATGCGTATTATTTACAGCGTAGGTGCCAGAGAGCGGTCTTATATACAGGTGTGATATTCGTTTCAATGGTCTGATGACGATGAAGCAGAGATTAAGGCGTCTGCGCTTAATGAATGTGCGTCGCCTATAAAATGGCATCCTTAGACGGTAGATAATTCTGTACACTTTCTTTGTCATAATAAATAAAACGCACGGGGCATGAACGTGCAGCGACGAAGCTAGTGAGTGGTAGCATTGGAGCGTGGACCGGCCACTAGATAAATACATATATTTACCATAATTGCGAATTCATACGTATATATCGGCCAAACATGTTTCACTTTATTTTTCACGTTATATTTTTTTTCCAGAGCTTTGTTTTATCTCGATTTTCTTTCCCTTCTTTTTTTTTCATTCTCTATCACGCTTATCACGATACAGTACATATATACTGGCGCAGTTCCTTATTACGTAAATACAATATAATATATGTATATATAAAGGTGTACGTCACTTTTTACTATACGGTCCATTATACGATTTAGCGGCTATACATTCGTGTGATCTCACTTTGCGTCTCTCGAAGTCTCAAGGAGCTCGCGATGCTCAAATTAATTCAGACTAGTCGCCTCGATCACGATCACGAGCTGAAGATCTATACTGTTAGTAATGGATGAGTTCGTGCATCCTTCTTCATGATGTCTGATCGTTATCATATGTCGGTCGATTCTTGATACTCTGCAGTCTGCGAATACATCGCAATAGAGGACATCATCGTACGGCGAGTCTCTCTACCTGTGTGAGTGACGTCCGGGGACTCTCTTGATCTTGATCGATGATCTTGATCGTCGTCAGTCGTGAGCGGGATGATGCGTTCCTCGTTTATCTCGTGGCTTTTCAAAGATCGACGAAGATCGTAACGATACTACATACAGTCTATCCCGTGTGAGCAAATAGTAATTCTCATAGCAATCATTGTAATCATCGTTCCAAGGTACAAGATCATTCTTCCGCAAGACGTCAGGATGAGGTTACGTTATCCGTTTCGGCTGCACTGAGTAATAAAGTAACACGAATCGGCAGATCGATTCGAAGAGTAGATCAATAATCGATCTCGCACTGAGCATCCATGACATCCTTGCGATGATCCTTCTTCGCGTGATACTGACTTTTATGACTGACAAGACTGTTCCTGGACTTGTAGCTGCGTCCGCACTGATCGCAGGCTAACGATTGCGGCACGTAGAAGTGCGTGTCCGCCAGATGACGTTGAAGGGACCACGCTCTGGAGAAGGTCTTTTGACAGTAGCCACAGTACGCGGCGCCACGTGACGTGTCGCCGTCGTGACTATTCTTTGGCGCGTCTGACATAACCTGGACGGGAGGCTCATCAACGACCGGATCCATCTTTGAAGGTGAAACCGGCTCGGACTTGAATACGATCTGATCGCCAAAGTCCTCGAGCAAATCGATTATTGGCAACTCCTGGTTCTGACTAGAGGTCGTGCTTTGGTACGAGTACGGGGTCTGCCGACGACTTCTGAACTGCCAAGCCCCATCCTCCTCGGCGACCTCCCGGTCTGCAACCAAAGAGGAGGGGGCTGAGTCCAACCGTTGGCAACGTGTCAAATAAGGGGAGTTCCTGTAGAGGATGCAGAGGAACCCATTCCCTATAAGTACGGTATATCCTCGCTAGCGACGGTAACCCCGCTACGAGTACAAAAAAAAAGACCAGGAAGGGACGAGATGACAATCACAAAGAAGAGGACGAAAAAGAAGAAAAAGAAGAAGAAGAAGAAGAGTATAAGGAAGACGGGGTCGCATTCACCTTCCGCGATTCGCAACCACTTCATTCTGTATCTCTTGTTTCCTTTTTTTTATTTTTACCATAGACTCAAGACGGTGGGGTGGGGGGGTGGGGGGGGGGGGGAAGCTCGTAGGCAGGGCAGGGGTCAGAACGATGACAGGGACCATCCACACTCATAAAAGGTTGTACAGCTCGTGCAGATGGGATGTCAATACAGCAGCGAGTCCCGGTTCTTTGCGGATTTTACCCGGCCGGTTACCTAGGCAACGCACCTCGCTAAAACCCTCCAGCCCTCCGCGGAGAGGAGGGTTAGGGAAGAGGGCTGGGGATACCTAGGATGCGTATTATTCTTAATAACCCCACCATAGCCTCGTATTATGACTGATGTTGACTCTAAGCGCGGGAGGACCCCGCGCGATCAATAGGCCAACTGCCGAGGGAAAAATGCCACTGGCTTCCGGATTGGTTACGCGAGCCTTAAAGTCCTCGAGAAAGGACGACTGCGCGTTAATAAAGTTCCGGCTTTACGGCTGAGATTAGACCCTGCGCGTTTTCCGTTTTACAGCCGTGGAAATTGGCTGTCAATGTAGACGAAAATTTCGATCGATGTGGGAAGAGAACCCATACCCCAGATCCACCCTCTTATTCCTTTTCGTATTCAGGGGTTGGGAGTGGGGGGGGGGGGGGGGGTCACAGACGGTCTTTAACCGAAAATTACCTTTTGTCTAATGTCGGATAATCATAGGGGAACAAGGTATAGAAAATCGCAGGGTCTTGCAGAAGAGTGTCTCTGACAGGGATAAAGACGTCCAATGGAGCAGTCTATATCTCGAACGTATGATAATACAGAATTGGGATACGACGGGCGTCATATCCCGTGTTATCGCGTGACACGCGATTGCGAAATCGTAATATCAGGGAATGCAAAAAAAAATAAGTATGATAATTTAGAAAGAGTGAAAGATCGGATACTCAATGGATTACGTAGTGGGGAAGGTCCTGACCGCACGTGTTTTCCCACCCTAACTTGGTCGCACCCTACGGGGCCACGTATAGAAGAGAATGTGCCGCGAAAACTCGAATACAGAATCCAAGGCGGTACTCTTGGTTTAATACAAGGTCCTGGACTGTATGACGTCAGATAATAGCACTTTTGCTACTTCATGTAAATAAATGACGCAAGGCCATCAAATGCGTGAAAAATTTCATTGCTGTATAAGCTCAAACGGATTGTTTGTGCGATTGTTGGCAAACAAGTTTTTGATAGCTGATAGACCAATGGGTGCCTATGGGAATGCGGTGCGAAAGTTTAAATAGAAATCAAATTTAATCGGGTCTCATTGACGTTCGAATTGAAGTATGAATACGCAAAGGAGTATCGCGAAATTGTTTAAGAAAGTCAAACGGTGCTGGTAAATCAATAGCTGCGTTTATTTGCACTCTCTCCTATTTTTGTGCGTCACCTCTCTCTCCCCCTCCCCCCTCTCCCCCCACGCACCGTCCCCGACGCCGCCGCCACCGTAACCACCACTACTCTCCTTTCACGTTTACATTCATTTTTCACGGGTCGCGAACACCCGGTGCATCCAGATAGCAACACGAGAGTGCACACACCTCTGGCTATTGCGCAGTTTTCGAGGTCACCTCAAGTTCATCATCGATAGTAGCAGACGAAAACAAGCAGCTAGACCTGCCGATAAGTGCGTTCTACAGATAAAGAAGTCCACTGCCACGAAATCACAAAATTACTGGGGAATTAGTCGCGACGTTGAAAACGCGCGAAAAGCCGGTCGCGCGAGAAATTGCGTGAATTATTCGCACGTGTATACTCGCGTGTCAAAAAAACTTACGGATGAGGGTAGCATAAAAAAAACTTAAAAAAAATACAGAAAAATTCTCACGTCCCGATAGACGTCAAATCGGGGGAGAAGGATAAAAAACTGGGGGGTTGTGGGAGAATAAAAAAAATCTAAGACGAATATTAAATAATCATTAGGTTATCGGAAGTCTCGAGTAATCTGACAGCATTTCCATCAGGAAAATCAGTAGCAGCGAAACAGGGAAACGCGTCTTCCACGCGGCAAAGTGTTGCGTCTCATGGTTTGCGCAACAGATGGCGACAGGATAGTGTGAGCTTCTCGAAAGCCTTATGAAATGCATGGAAAAATCCCTGACGCCTACATTCGATCACGTATGATCTTTCACGGTAGACAAGATTAGTCCGAGTACCTGTAATTATAAGAGACTCAATGGTTGGTACCAGAAGTCTGCGAAAAAGGAATTTGGCAAAAACAGAGCAGCGCGACGCGACGAGAACAAATATTTGAGAGGACGTTGCATCAGGCTGGGTTCGCCGATACAGAAAGTAGTCCGAGTCCCAGCTATTTTTACACGATTTCGCATTACCAGCAGGTTAGCGTGCCGTTTCGCAGGCGAAGAGTGTACAGGCCGAAAAAAAAAAGAAAATAAGTGCAAAAAATGATGAGTAACAGCGACGTAGAAAGAGAGAGAGAGAAAGGGTGGGCGAAAGAGAGAAGGGGGATAACTATGGCCGAGCAGCCGTTTCGGCTTTCGAAAACACGACCGTCCGGGAAAACAAGGTAAAAATAGCTGCGAAAGACTTTCTTCGCGAGGGATGAAAGTAGCTGGCCCCAAGTCAAAGAAATTTTACACGTAGCGACGTACAGAGACGACTGTATAAAATTTCAAGTGACGCCCCTCCGTAAACGAGTAGAGCGATAAATAGGGAAAGGAGTAGAAAAATAAAAGCACAAAGAAAATGCTCAAGAAATTAAAAATACATATTCTCCTTCGTAATCACGATAGCCAGCGCACTCCCACGAACGAAAGAGTAGCATAACGAGCTCCGGTCTATCGATGCATTATTGTTTTTTGCGTAACGGCATTACGCATTAAGGGCGATAAAAACGAGCGCGGATGAGAAAATAACAATTTCAATAAAGCAAAAGGAGCGCTCCAAGATCGACCATTTATTTGCGTCCAATGATAACGGGCGAAAGTGTATCGCCTCGAGTCCACGGAGTCTCCTCGCGATCGCGGCATAGTCGAGAATTGTATATGACGTATAAGAAGTTTTCTGCAGCTGATGAATTATTGTTACAAGAAAAGCGCATATCCGTTACGAGGAAACGTGCACGCGAAAAGTTCGACACCCTTAGCACAGAAGCGTGCCGGCCATGTTGGACTGGAGTCACGTGAGAGGAAGACGCGCGTAACGCGATACAAAACGTTTTCAGAATGAAGCAAGCGGCATTCCGACAATAAAGGTGATATATGCTTGTGATTTTATATACAGGGTGTTACAGTAGTCGCGAGCAAGAATCAAGTACCAGAAACAGAGAGCGTCCCTGTTATATCACCATCATCATCATCATCATAATCATCATCATCATTATCATCGCTATCCTCATTCTCCTAGTCCTTGTCCGAAGGCGTAATGGCTATACCCCAGCGTCAGATTCACGATAGTTGCGAAAAGACGTTCGACACTCGTACGATGAGACGATTTAATATCTAACAATTCGTAGCGATGCAGGAGCGCGAGTGGCGAGCCAAGGTCGTCGTATTTTTAGTTGGCCAATGTTTGGTTGGCTACATTCAGCGGAGATAGAGGGACCTTGAATTTCGCGGATAACATCTGCGGCCTTATCGTCGGGGCCCCTGATAACTTTTTCAGTACTAACCTAGCATAAACCAGTCGTTCAAATATTAAGCGACACGTCGCCAACCACCTGAATTTATTCAGTTTCTATCGATATTGGCGATCGTTTATTTGTGGATTTTTCATCATTTACTTAACGCCCAAAGATTCCGCGGCAGTATTTTAACTTTTTTCTTTCTTTCTTTCTTTTCCCTTGACATATTTTTTTTCTTTCTACTTCTCTATACCATCGACGCGCAGTATTTTTTTTGCTCTCGCGATAAACGACACTCCGGCCGCAACGGTGTTTTCATAGTAAATTTTTATTACAGATAATTATTATTTTATAATTACATTATAGATAATAATTATCACGGTACGTTCGCGTAATTGTTATTGAATATTGAATATATATGTATATATTATTTGATTAGACACATATATATATATATATTCGTCGATTCGACTGACTTTCGAGGAGAATGAAATCGCACGCAAGCGGCCGCGATCATCCTCGTCGCGCGATACTTTTCCACTTGGAAATCGGGCTCGCGCTTGATAAGTCCAGGACTAGACAGGGAGAGTCGTCGCGTTTACAAACAATTTCGCAAACCGCTCAAAAGATATACATAGTCGCCGTCACGTAGGTTGCGTTATATAAAAAGATGCACGAAAGCGGCGCGATTGGCCGCAGGGACTCGGCGACGTTATCAGGGCGAGTTCTCATTGGCGAAGAGGCACACGTTACGTTCTCCATGGTCAAATGGAGTGGAGAGAAGGAAGAGAAGAGAGAAAAAAGCCAAGTAAAAATATTCGCGACGATTCGGGCGTGTGTGTATGTGTGTAGAACAAGAAGAGAGAGACAAAGAGAGAAAAGAGGAGGGGAAGGGAAAAGAACGCAAGAATGACTAATAATAAAATTCGAGAACTATATATAGCATAAATAATAAAGTGATATATATATATACATATATATATAAATACACAAATATATCACTCGGAGTGATATATGTCCATGGATATACATGGTTATACATATATATATATTAGCATCCTATCGCATCCTCCGCTACAGACAAACGGACAAACCGTTTACACAGCTTGATGGGGGTTCGCAGCCTATTCCTAACCACTTGATGCAATCGACGTTACAGATAATCTAAATCGTTATCACGTCGATACCATCATTAATTGTACAGTACGTTCGTTAGAGTCCAACATACGTACGGGACGACGACAACACTAATACAAAAACTGACAAATTGGACAGTACGAGCACGCCACGATAATAGTAAAACAAAAGGAAAAAAAAGAGAGAGAACGTAACAATAGAGAAATAAAATACGATATCGGCTATCGCGTCGAAACGTGAACGCGTAAACGATCCTCGTTGAAGTTTGCGGTAGTTCTTGCCAACCTTCTTTTTTTTTTCGTTTTCTTTTTTCTTTTTTTCTCGACAATTGCGTACAGCCTAATGTTAACTACACGTATAAGCTAACGATCTCTACCATCGCTCTGACATCATTTAGCGTGCACCTTCTTTCGTGTACGGAAAAAGGTGACGCGAGTGCCAATCGTAGTTTCGTAGTCATTGTACAGTAATGCCAAACTGACGATATCTTTTGTCTTGTCTTTCGTTCTTTTTTTGTTTTTGGTTTTCATGAACAATTTGGTGAATTCGCCAATTTTAGAGTGCTATCGCGAACACGTCGACTCGACAGGTCCGCAACTCTTAGGGATTTATTTTTTCAAGATCGATATATCATCGCCGATCATGATATCGCTTTAGTAAATTTTGTACCTTTTTGTATAGGATGATGATTTGAGGAAAAATTCTTTTTGACGAAATAGGGACCTGACCGTGACGCACGATATCACTCCGTAAACGTTATTCGCATGTGACAATGATAGATGCAAGCGAGATTCGCAATGATATTGTAAAGAATGATGATCGCGAATGATTCGTATAAAAAAACCGCATGCCAATTAGAAGAGACTCAATTTCCGAAGCAGACAGTAGTGCTTGCACCGCAACCAAATAGAGATTTATTCACGTTCTATTTGCATTTTTTTTTAAATTTATTGGTTTAGTCTTTTTTTGGAGTACGTGTATCATTTTTCTTTTGTTTGTTAGTTTGATATAACTGCACAAGTGGAACTTTCTCTATGGAGATTACGAGAAATTCGTGGCGACGAGACTGCACCGATACGAGGGACGTCGCGGCGGTGGCGTCGCGACGAATTTTTCGTCGTGAAAAAGTAAACGAGAGTAGGCCAAGTGTGTCCGAATATCAAACCAAAGAATTCTCCGCAGTGTTTACTTGGGTTTTCTTTGCTAAGGAAAGACTATAGTTCTTTATTATCCAGTCTCTCAAATTGCTTTGTTCTCTAATCACAAGTAGAATCAGACCACGCGATTCTTTGATTTGCTCGGTTTCGACAATACAGAAAGATGAGTTCTTCTCTTACCTTGCGAAGTGCCCGCGAGGTCCGGCGTCTGCAACCCGTGGCCAAGCCCTGGAAATTTCACTGCGATTACTGAAGTAGCAACGACAGTTCTCAGACGAGATGTAATTGCCAACAGGCCTGTACGCAACGTCAAAATCGCAATTGAAAAAGAATAAAAAATATACAAAAAAATTCGATAAGTACATAAAGCATGAATTCTTGAGCCAGACATTCAAAAAAAAAGAAGTAAAAACAAATAGAATAGTTACGCAAACATCATTAAAACGACCTTGGCAAGTGCGAACGAATTAGAAACCCGTCTGCGTTATCACTGACTTTGCAAATAATCAAGCGAAATCATTTGATCGTCAAACTTAATTTCGTTAGGAAAAAGAGCTGATACATCATGACTGAATCATTAGTAAAACTCTATTATATCAGGTTTGACCTTGACAATAATTTTTAACAGAATTCAAACACACGACTTTCTACGTAAACACCTTTATCTAAGCATACGTGATTAACGATTAGGATAGTGCGTACAGGTCCGTGGAGCTTTAATCGTGATAAGCGCTCTACCTGACAAGGGTGAATGGTCTGTGGTGAGTGCAGCCATGCTAAAATTGAAGCTCCCCGGCGTCGAGGTGAAGAGTTTACTCTCGGGCAGGAAATTGGGCGTCGGTGGGTGTTCCGGTTCCGGTTCGTGTTCGTTGCTACTCGCGGACGCCGGCGGTCTGTCCGACGCCGCCGCACCGGAGTCCGAGGAATCCTCGTTGTTCCCGGCGGCGCCGCCGTTACCGCCGGTCAGTTCCAGCGGTTCGCACTTTATATTATCCGTCACAGGACTGCTCTCTTCGTTAAGACCATTCCCTTCGACCTTCGCCGACAAATGGTTGTTCTTCACCATGGAGAAGTCGGTAGGCGTCGCGTCGTTGTTGTTGAGCGGCGGCGACGGCACCCTGGATCTCTTGATGTTCTCATCGTGAGGATCGGGGGTACGCCTCTCGTTCCTACGTATCTGAGCCCGACGCAGCAATTGCTGAACTGTGGTGGGTGTTTGCGTAACGGGCGTCGGTGGTGAACCACCCCTGGGGAAGCCTTCGTCAGGTAATTTCTCGTGGGAGGGTATATGGTTGCCACCAGCCGCCAGAGCCCGAACATGAGAAAGCTAGAAAAAAAGACAATTGTATTAGAAATCAAAATGAATTTTTTAGAAGTCAAATATTGTCTGGATCTATTTGCCCCTCGTTCTTGATTCGTAGGTCCGTTCTCATTCTTATCTATATTTACTTGACCTATGACAATCGGCCCAAGCTATCGAGATAGGTGTACTGCATCAAGATAAGACTCTCGACTCTCCTGTCCCCTCCCTTCTCCCACCTCCCTCCTCCCTCCTCCCTTCTCCCGCACGCTCACACCTCCCAATCCCTCACTACATTCTTTCTCCATCGCCCTCTCTCACTCTCTCCCTGTCGCGATATACTCTGGGACCGTCACTTTGATAAGCCTCAATAAAGGGGCAGACCGAAAGACTGTGACGGCTTATGTAATTCGCGAACAGCTGGGTGTAGTCTTCTACTGGAATTGCGATAGAGATTCTATCATTTCAGACCCCCCCTCCACCAAACTCCATTACTTCTGTTTCTCTGTCTGCCCCTCCCACCACTAAAACTTAGACGGCTGCTTTTTAGGTAAGGTCAATACCTCTTGATAAGAAAAAAGGAATGCACGAGGAGGGACAGCATCCAGACTTAAATTCAGCTCACCTCGTCCCTGTCCGTTTGGTCAGCCTGTTGAGTGAGGCCGGACACCCTCAGGACCTCAGCAGTCTTTAGGAAGCTGCTAAGCGAACGCTGATGCACGTTCACTTCGCCGTGGTAGATGAACTCGACCAGGGCGTGGAGGTCGCTGAACGCCACATCCTGAAGCACTATCACCGGGTGTTTGCACGGTGTGCTCTAAATGGAGAAAATACAAAATTTCATTAGACACATGTGCTAATGTTATCATTACATTTTTTTTGTACTTTCGTACATGATCCGTGTATAGGAATGAAATTGTTTGAACTCTTTTTTTCATTTTTATTTTACAATAGAACCGGGACGCACCTTGAGCAGCTCGCGGAAATAGGGACTGCAGGCCGAGAGGACGACCCGGTGTGCCTTGAGACTCTTGCCGTCACAGGCCAAGGTGACGTCCACGAAGTCCTCGTCATCTCGCAGGTTCTCAAAGGCCGACGTAATGCTGCTCTGGTAATTGTTCCATCGCAGGCAAAAGTGTTGCGTATCTACCATCGTTATGTCTGTTCACCTGCAAGCCGAAATCGACGTATTTATTATTATGGGACAAAACCCAGGATAATTCAGGTTATCAGCTCACAGAGAGAACGGAGAGAAGCTCGTGTGCGTCAACTATTAAAAATAATTCCTCCTCGCCGGAATTTCTCTAGGCGCATGACAAATCCTGATAAGCCGGCAAAGGCGCTGATAAATACCGATAAAAACTTGTTTTAAAAAGCACTTGCAAATTATGTAATTCTAGCGAATACATTCATCCTCCCGGTACACTTTTATACCGCTGGCATATTATTGCTTATACAGAAAGAATTCGACTTCTCCCAGTATCCTTCGAAAAGTGAAAATTCTTTACAAAATTTACTCAACTTACTTTCAAAATCCGTTCATCAAATCCAAAACGCAATTTTTCCAATTTACACGCATACAATACTATTGCATTATGCACCTTATAATATAATGTACAATACATTGTAGTAATTTTGTAAAGAAAAATTTATTTATATCACTCCATACAATCAACCACTCCATTCAATCGAATCAAGTAAGGATAACTTGAAAATTTGAAAAAATAAGAACTATTTTAGTAAGATCTAAAAACGAAGTAAATTCATCGCTATCCCGATAAAAATAATATAATCACACTTCAAGCTGATAGGATCATTAGTCAGATAAACGTATAATTAAGTTTATGAATGTGAACGAGGGTTGAGGTAGACAAAGAAAAGTAATAGCGTCGCGATATTAGGCAAATAAAAATGATTCTTTCGCGCTGTGGATATCTGTATTTTTTTCCCTCTCTTGTCAGTGAATCAGCGGCAGAGCAGCATTGCGACTACAGTAACTACAGGCATATTAACAGCGCGCAGCAGAGGCAGTAGGAAAGATAAAAGTGGTACGCCAGCACGATAAAGTCTGATTACATCAGGCCTAAGGAGAGAGGAGCTCGCGCTAAAAACTGCATCCAGCCGTTTTTTCTCTTTATCCCAGCCCGCGAAGAGAATTAGGTCGTCGAGCTGGAGCCCGGCCAGAGAGCGCACGATTAAATAATTCTCCATTACTTGTAAAAGTGCAAGCTAAACGCGGGACCTCGATAATGTTATCGGCACTGCGGGGAGATAAAAAAAATTCTTAGAACTAATTCAACCCAGCCCGAGTCTTTTCGTAAATTTTGCCGTTATGCCGCGAGTCTTTCCTGTCTAATATAGAGTCAGATAATACTCTCTTATCGGTATACCCAAACTAGCCTCGTAGTTTATCAAATCCTTTTACAACATTCGTGAAATAGACGAATCCAATAAATTCTCGTATTTCTCAACTTGTCTCTCAAATTAAAAAAAAAAGAACAATTTCATTCGTACCTGCTCAACGTACGCATTCACGGCGCGAGTTGTTCGTTTGAATAATCCCGCCATAGAAATGTTCCTAACCTCCGATCAAGAGTCCTTGAAGTCATCCTACGTAAAAGTTAGTCCGACTGACAAGTCATTAACAGGAGGGAAAGTCCGAAAAATATGTTCATAATTCAAAAAAGCTCCAATGATCCCCCCAAAGAAAAAATTAATTATAAACATTTTTTTAATCGATGCTAATTCCACCTTTTTTCTAATTAAAAATGTATATACACACCTTTAATTCTTAGAGAAATAAAGTCGAATAATATCGCACGTAGTGAAATCACGTGACAGTACTTCTAGCACTGTCTAGAATGGCACAAGTATATTTATATGGCACTATAGCGTGTAACCAAAAATGGAATATATGGGCACTGCACACCTTCCTCTATGAGACACCAATAAACTGGACGCGTATTCGAACGTTACTTTTAAAACGCGTCATTCCTGCGTACACCTATCACTCGTCATGCCGGCAAGCTAATGACCGAAACAATGAGACTCAGTTTCTCCAGATTTATCTGTACGACGTAAGCTTGCAAAAATGCGCACTTCACATTACGGTTCTGCACGCAGCCACTGGGTCGGACGAAAAGAGGGATAAAAAAGTGAGGAGACACGCACAGAGGCAGATGGTTATGCATACGTGCGTGCATAGGGGTGGGAGAAAGGTTAGGAGGATCCGGCGAGATCGGAGTGAAGAAGAGAGGTTGACTAAAGAAAGAGAAAGTGGGAGGGAGTGAGAGAGAGAGAGAAAGGAGATGCGCCGTGCAACGCGGGTGGGAATTTGAATTTGCAAAATGAAGTGGGGGCGGGATTTTGAAAAAGATAAAGAAAGAAGAAATGATAAGAAGAGGAGATTAACGTGGGGAAGGAGAAGACAAAAAAATTCCGATCAGGTGCGTCGCACGTTGTCAAAGAAACACATCAGCATGCGCGAAATCTGCAACCCCCGTAAAGGTTAAAAAAGCATTTGAGGGTAAGAGAAAGGACAAACAAATTAGCGAGACGATTTTGATTGGCTTTGATGGCGTGACGTATACAAATCGGTCGAGATAGAAAAAATTATGCTAACAAGTGGGAGACGTGCAGGTGTTGATAGTAATGTTTGTGTTAGTGCTGCTGGAGTCAGACGAAAGATAAGAGAGAAACGGCTAGCGACAGTCAAGGGGTCAGGAGTAAAGGTAGACTATCAAAGGAAGTAAATGCCAGGAACGAATTAAAAAAAAACAGACTAACGTCAAAACGTGGTAACGATACAGAGAATTCAAACGTATCATATATAACGCACAGAATCAAATTCATCCCCTCAAGAGAACTTGCAACAAAGTAATCAAACTGACAGTATCGAAGGACTAACGTTAATAAAACCGACAACTGCGACAGTGGTACAGGTAGCAATGTTGTCAGGGATGAAGCATGCACCAAGAGATGAGACAGCTTTACCTTGCGACACCTGCCAGGCTCATGTGCAGCGGGATTCCCCGTTAAAGCACCATTATTCGTGTGTGTTTCGATGTAGCTGCGTGCGTTCGCATCGCAGCGACGCCGCCGTGAGTCGCGTTGCCGAAAAACGGTTTCCGTTTCGTTTCGGCCGCGAGATGAGCGGAGACGACGGGAGGATATTCGGTCGTAGACTCACACACCGGGAAATTGTGAAAGAGAGAGAGAGAGGGGGGGATAGAGAGTTGAACGACGGGAAGGAGAGTAAATGAGTGATTGAACAAGGAGAGAGAGAGAGACAGAGAAAGAGAGAAGTAACAGAAAATACGTAAGAAAGAGAGAAATAGCGAATGAACAAGTGAGAAAACGAGAGAGGTTAGCAAAGGGAGCAAGGAGAGGGGACACAGGAGAGGAGAGAGAGAGTGAGAGAACAAACGAATGAGTAAGAAAGAGTGAGAGAGAAAGAGAGAGCGAGAGACTATGAAGGAGAGAACAAGACTCAGTATGTGTCGTGGTGAGAGCGAGTGTGGAGGGGAGGAAAGAGAGATTCTGTCGGACGTGCGAGCACAACGTTCCTAGCCGCGAAATACGAAAGGCTGCCGGTTGGGATTCTGCGCCATCCGTGGCGTTATATCCACGTGGTTGCCTCTTGGGGACGTCCTGCTCTCGCGTTAACTACGTGTCGCGGTGGCGTCTCGCGAAAAAAGCGTGCGTGCCGAGACACCGAGCCGGGTCGGGACTAGCACGGGGGGAACCAGCGTTATTCTTTATCGGCGCATGAGACATCTGTCGTAATAAGTGTGGACTAAAAAATAGTGCGTACGCAGAGAGGTGATGGTGGTGGTGATGGTGGTGGTGGTGGTGGTGGTGCTGGTGGTGCTGGTGGTGGCTGAAGGCGGCAACGGTGGTGGGGGCGGTACCAGCTCGCGGTCCCCTCGCGAGATGAAAATGCGCAAAGCTAACGAGTTCCAATTAAAAATAGAGTCGGAATTTGAAGAGGCCTCCAGCCCCGCTGATGCCACGCCACGATCGATCCACGCACTTTCACCAGATACGACGCCGCGTCGGCACTGGCCACTTTTCACACTTTTCACGGGTGCTGCTTCTTTCCTTTTCACGACGAGCACTTGCATGTCCGTAACGTAACTTGGAGGATCCTGCTGAGCGGACGATCCTGTCCGTTTTAAGTTGTAACTTGCCGGATATCATAGCCGCCCCTGACGTCGACTCGCTTCCTTTTCCATGCGGCACACCCTCCCACTTTTATTCCTCTCGTTTTTATCTTTCTCTACTGTATATCGAGTGTCTCTGTTTCCTCCTTCTTTCTCTCTCTCTCTCTCTTTCCCCCTCTCGCACTCTTTGTCTATCTGACTCCCTCTCGGAGGACGACGCCAACGACGATTCCTTGCTGCCGACTCGTGTCGCCCCACCACCACGACCCCACTCGAATCGCCCCTCAAAAAATCATTACGCCCTTCCGCGGGCTGCGCATGAACGCGGTTTTAATTCGCTACTAGAAAAGTAATGTATAAACCGACGGCGGACGCTGCTGCTGCTCCCGTTACCCGCGACGCAGGAGCGTCGCTACTCTGACGCGGATACGTCGCTCCCCTACTTCTCTAGGGGTGCCATTGTAATATTTATTGATTGGATTCAGACGCCAGGCGAGCGCGAAGTATCCGCTCTAGGTACGACTCTGTCCTGTTACTCAACCGGTCGACTGTACCACCCTTTATATCTTCTTATTGTTCTTATCCTCCATTACTCTCCTTACAAGATACACCTTTCCTCACTCACCGAACTTATTCACGTTATCCACTTCCTTAATTTCTTTTACTTCCTTTATTTTCAATTCTGTTACGCAAACTTCGTACCTTCGTACTTCATCACTTCCTTCCTTATGACTTCCTTACGTCTCTTCGGTCTTCCTAACCTCTTTCATTAACGGCCCGTTACGAACTACCTTACCGACTGATTTTTTCGATGGTACAAGTTCACGCGCGCAGCGCTCCTACCCTTACCCACTTGGCTCAAA
This sequence comes from Pachycephus smyrnensis, assembly GCA_030142225.1. Lineage (NCBI taxonomy): Eukaryota > Metazoa > Arthropoda > Insecta > Hymenoptera > Cephidae > Pachycephus > Pachycephus smyrnensis. Next base: position 369,910 of record JARQST010000342.1, read on the forward strand.
CGGACTGTCAATTCCCCGTCACATGAAAACGTCAATTCTACCACCGTTGCAATTCCTTATTTGATGTTTACAAAATATCGTACCGTCATCTTCCTAGTTTCTTAATATATTTTTAATAGTTATTTTGCAATACAAAAAATCAACAATCTCTATCGGGTAATGTGACTAACGGTCGCGGGACAGTCCTTGACCATGAACGTTTCTTTCCGTCAAAACAATCTTTGGTGGACAATGCAATTAGGATGTTTTCTATGCTCGCCGAGCCACGCTGACTCAGCCGTCCTTGGCTGCGTATAAAGCAGATTTGCAGCGTGACTGCTAGCTGCACTTAAACACATCTCTTTCATCCTAAGCGTACTTTTCCGTCGTCGTAGGGATTGGCACTAGGCTCCGTGACTTTTCGCAGGGGTGGTGGGTGTAACGTGGGCGCGAGGTATAACCAGTTACTAGGAGGGTAGTAACAGACGCTGGAAAGTGGGTTATGCGGAGGGTGGAAACCAAGCAGCAGGTGTTCAAATTCCGGGGTTGGTGAATTTTCCGGGTGAACGTGAAAAACAAAAAGCAGAACCGCCTCACGGTTTCGCGGGCGTCACTCTCGGGTTCAAGGCTACCCTCTCTCCAACGGAGTTTACTCTCACTCTGACCCTCTTGTGCTCTCTCTCTCTTTTTCCCTCTTTCTCTTACTCTCTTTCTATTTTGCACGCTCTCTGTCTCGTCTCATCCCCGTTTTCCCTACCCCTGCGTTACGCACGGCACGTCGCGAGCCTCTCCTTCGGTATTTCTCGATCCGCCACCTACCCTTCTACCATGATCCCACCCTTAAGAGTGCTCCCCACTCCGTTTCGTACCAAGACCGCGAAACTACCCCTGATACGCCATACGGCGGCACGCACGTGTTTATCATTATCGCATTTGCATTAGAAAGAAAGCCGTGCCAATCGATAAAAATATTGCCGGAACTCGAGGACGAACGAGCCTGAGCCTACTTTGGCATGGGATCTTTTCAGTTGGCATGGTTGAAATCTTATGAGATTCGCGAAACTCATTGACCTTGGTCAGAGTGGGAAAATTTACCTTTTACAGGATTGATTGATCCTGACGAATGGCACCTTTTATTGAGACGTCTATTCGAGTACCTTCATTATATCCTTTGTTAAAATTATTGAATAGTTTGAAATTCTATTCAATGAAATTAGACGTTTCCTAAGCAGGAAATATTATTGGCTCAATAGAAAAAAATAAATAAATTGTTCCTGTGTTCAGGTTAAAGAGACAATTAGCCAAGTCATTTATCAACAATCATTCTCACAAGACTATTGATATCATACACTATCATTATAGATATCCGATTTATCCGCAAGATTAATCTACCAAAATAAAAAAAAAATGTCCACTCCATCGTATCTATTAATTTTCCCAGTTTTAACTGGATATTTAAAAAATCTGTTTGTCTTTTCTTTAAGTAATAAAAATACTCAGCAATCCTACCAACGCCCCAGTACACATGTACCAAGCATAAAAGTTTCCTTAGCATTGCTTTTCTTTTTTTTCTTTTAACAAATTCAGTCTAGCCTAATCTGATCAGCGAGTTGTATCTACTATTACCAAGTCAGCCAACCAGTTCCCCACTCGACGCCCCTAATGCAATTCTACAAACCAGCCGTGCAACCAGCAAAGCGAAATTGCACCGATAAAGAATATCTTTTCAGGCCCAACGCGTAGGTACACCAGTCGAAATGCACTCTACGCACGCAAGTGGCTTGTGGTTCGAGGGGTATAGAGGGCGAGGGGGTGTCGGGCCAGTGCACCATGGCCCACGCCCGTCCCCCTCCCTCACATTCGCAAACATTTGGTGGCCATTGACCTCGCCTGGGCTAACCCGACGGCAGCCAAACAACTGCCTATTCTCTTGGAGGCAAACTCTCTAACGGTGGCTAAAATGCAGCGCTCGCCATGCGAAAAATTTAATCCTTCAAAGTTTCGTCGATCTAACCATAGTTGGCGATCGTCAGCGACATCTGTGCGCTAGACGGCGAAGCGGCATTTCTCGGACCCAAAATGACGGCGGCCCAATAACGGTCGTCGAGGCCGTTCTCTTCGCGGCTTTGCTAATTTTTTTTTAATTAAGGGACGACTGCTCGCTTTGGAATGCGTTTAACGCGGGAAGAAGAAAAAGGTGAGTGCCAGGGAACGAGAAAATTAGCTACCCAACGGCACGGATATCTCCGGTGTATGGTTTCAACTCATGGGAGGATTTTCTGGATGATTTTCTTTGTTGTGTCGGGAGTGCATGGATATGAGATTACACACTACGCTCCTAGCTCCACTGGCTATGCCCACTGCCATGGAAACTGCTTGGGGTGCTACCTCTCAACGAGTTTACTAGGGGATTTATTTTGATCGTAAGCAGGGAGGATTACTCCTCTTTGAAATCTGTCGTAACTATAGAATTAATGCTATACTGCGTTCGCGATAAAGTCATAAGGAAATATACGAAATAAAAAAATTCATTGACAATGATAATTCCTCCTATCGCGATGAGTCGTTCGTACTGTGTATTTCTATTCATAAGGATAGGGAGGAATCACGCTAGACGCTATACCAAGAAATACGTATATGGAAACGTGGGAACGGACCGGAAGTCATCAACGATAAGCGATCGTTCGCAAAGGATCGATAGAGTTATGTATAACCGACACAGTGAGCTTGCTGCTTCTAAATCTGTCGTGTTTTAAAAATAATGAAAATGGGTCAGGGCACATATTTTTAATTGCAGTCCAGACCGAAATGCAGATGTGAAGAGAGTCAATTCGCATGGACAGTGCATAGTTGCGTCACGCGACCAACTGCTATTCGCATTTCACTGTGCCACGTACACTCGTGTTCCTGTACCCGTATGAGTACGTATATGAACATAGAGTGTGCGTCCACGAAACAAAGAACCAACCAAGGAACCGCATGCCCCTTGCATAAATATCCTGCATATGCTCGGTTCGTCATAACTTCCTGCCATGGAAATCGTACGATCAGCTGACAAGATTCAAAAACGTCAAATGGAACGACATTGAATGATACAAATTTTGAAGAAAAAAAATTTACAGTTTTACTTTCACTCTGTCTATCCCGCAACAAAAATATTCCAGTTATATGAAATATACTAGATGAATATTGCAAAGAAAAAAAAAGAGGAAACAGTAGGGTGAAATATCTTTTAGGTGGCGTGGGACGTGGAGGGATGGGTGGGGGGTAGACCTCAAAGACGCAGTCGCCGTGGAACAAGTTACTCTCACTCTACTTCTGCCAATCTTCTCTCTCCCTCTCATATCTCTTCAGCTCTCCCACTCTCCAACTCTCTTCAGCCCTCTCTTTACTCTCCCTCAAACTTCCCTTCTATCAACCTTCCACCCCCTCTCCAACCCCTCCAGTCCTCGGCGTAGGACGCGCAGGTCTTTCGGGAAATTCGAAAACCACGTGGCTGCCACCTGGACCCCGCGGTTTCCACGGGATAAGAAATATCGAAGAGGAGACACGAGTTACGAATTTTCTTAACACTTCCTAACACTTACACTTTTCTTAACACTTTCAAACTTTCGCGTCACCTATTGCTATCCGACTTGTCTCTTCCAATTCAAACTTTTTTTCCTCGACTGTCGACTTATACACTCGGTCATGTAAGTACCAGTGATGATTTCACAATCGTCTAATTAAGTGCTTAATCACGATCGTTGCTTATTCTATATAGGGAAGAGAACATATTAAGGCATGTCCAGCACTGAACGACTGATTATCTAGGATTTATAGTCGAATCAAAAGATCCGTCATACATTCAAGTGCGCATCGCGTTCGCATCATTCAAATGATCATGGCGACAGCCTCGAAATATGTATTCGCCGAGCCGAGTCTAATTTCAGAGATAACGTAATCTAGTTACTAGGCGTCTAATCTAATCGGCAATTACGAATTCTAGCGGGACACTATACATTTCTTCAAGAAACTACACGATTCACTCTTTCGCGCTGTTATAGAAACGATCGCTGCTACCCATCATTCGGCGCATGGTCGCGCAAAACTTTTAAGGGATGGCAAAGCAACGTACATACATCTACATAATATATATACACATGCATACGTACACATACAGATCCCGGTATTCGCGAGCCACAAAGTCGACGCCAAACGTCGCGACGTTCGATCTTGTCGCGCGTTCAACCAATTAAACAATTACCCAAGACATTGATATTACGGATACTTTGCACGAAACAGTATTATTAAAAATGTCCAACCGCGAGAATTCTAATCCTATAAGTATAATGAATGACGCGTAATTGACTCATGGGTCTAATAATAAAATTGACGATAATAATAATAATAACGATTATCCTTAAATCCTCACGTAATCACGATCTTATATCTCTCTCTTTTTTCCCCTCTCTTTATCATTTCCACTACAATCTTTTACCTATCCTCATGAAAATCCTCATACGTAATTCGGCGCGGTACCAACGTCTCCCGCTCCTTACTCCATAACGCGGCCATTATGCACGCCACAATAGTGCGACGATTCTGCGTCGCAGGAGAACCGCTAGTATGTGCCGTACATGCACATACAATATATATTTATATGTATACATACGAGGTACAGTAAGAAGACCGTGTGTATCATACAGTGGAGAGTGGGATCCGCCAAGGGAAATAGAAAGAGGGAGAGCACGTATGTATATGGGAATCGGCACGTAGAGGCCACGCGTCACCGGTAGAAGAAAGAAAAAAAGAAACAGAAAAAAATAACATTGTGACGGTAGACGAATGCGTAGGAAAACCGGCAAACATTCGTCTGTCTGTTTGTCCTGTTCTTCCATAGATTCATACGAATTCTTACTGTTCGCTACGTTCATGCGTGTTCGTTCTAAAATGGTTATATATTTATAGATGTATATATGCACGTGTAATATATTTATTACATATATATATACATATTGTGTATATTATATGACAGATAATTATCACAGTACTCTCAGTATCAATTGTAAAATTCTAATCTTAATTTAGAACTCAATACGAAGTAGTCCTGAATCGTAAGGACACGTTGGTATAGTTTGGCGAGCCCGAACCCGAGACCTATTTTTATTTTCGCCCGCATAAACTACTCTCCTTACACCGCAAGCGTCTATTTATACTAAGCCGTGTTTTCCACGGAGTCGGCATTAAGTGCGCACCGCCTAAAAATGCATTGGAGATATCTCTTGGGACTCTACTACTCATGCTTCTACTTTGCTACTTTAGTTACTGTATATATATATAAACGTGAGAGTAAAGCAAGCAGAATCGCGAAGTTTCCTGCAAATTTTACCATGTGAGCAATCTTCTCTATTCTTTCTCTCTCTTTCTCTCTTTCCATTTTAATTTGCTGTAAGTGTAACGAGTGTCCACACAACAATTTGCATCGTCTACAGGAATGCGTATCGAAGAAAGACGCACAACATAGACCCGGTAGTAATAATATGTCTTGAAAATCCTGATCCTTCAGTTATGTCGCTACTCAAGGCCAAGCGAGTCCGTCTAACATAAGAGGAGTTCCTGAGCGTCACGGTCTCCATGGAGAATGTACTGGTGCGAAGTGAAGGAGGCTGGCGAATCGTAAGCGAGTGACAAAGGAGCGAAGGCAAGTCATCGCGGACGAAATGTAGAGAGAGAGAGAAAGAGAGATGGTAGAAAAAAAAGAGAGAGAATAGGATTAGTCGAAGTTTATAAATTGGAAGAAAGTTAGGTTAGGTTATGACAGATAGTGATAAATGTTTACGATAACGTTTAAAGCGATGGATTAAGTAGGTGGGATATGTGTATAGTGAGTGCGCGATGTTAGAAAGGATATAGGTAACGTGTCTGCCTGGTATAATCCTCGTCTAGCGCTTGTCTAGCCGGCAGAACAGACGGCCGGCATCGCGACGCACGGACACACATTCACCCACTAGCACAGGTATAGTATAGGTCTCTCGTACGGTCGGAGGTCTCTCGAGCACGTACTCGCAGTAGAACGACGTACCTTGGATCGTGGCGGCGAATCGAAGCGTGTTGTGTCCCGCGTTTGTCCTGCGTGGTGCCCTCGTAGTTTTGTACCTGGGGGGTCCGTCTCAGTCCTCACGACGGCTCTCGTCCTGCAGGTGAGCCGCAGGCGAATCCAGTAGTGCATCCATGTCAGCAGGAACAGCTGGGAGGATCGTTATAGACGAACGAAAAACCACACGGAAACCCTGCTTTATACTCCCGGCTAACTTCTGCTCCACGTATTTATTGCGTTGTACTTTATTGACGGTACACCCAATCGTCCCCGGTCCAGGTCCGCGTCTACGTCGTCTAGGTCGTCCACAGATAGTCCACGTCGTAGAAACGATTAAACGTGTTTGCCCTTTATCTCCCTGAGGACATCCGGATGGCTCCTCGTGGCACCTCGTGGTAAACGATTCGATCCCTCGTGTACGTTTCCACGACGGCGACGTCCTTAGCACGCGCGTCCTTATCCTCTCCTTCGTCCACCTGGCCGTTATATAGTAATCGTATCACAAGGATCCTCTCCGTGCCCGATCTTATCTTCGGGGGTTACTTCCTACTATGCTGAATCCCAAGCCCCGCAGAAACGATCTATCGATCTTCACCGGCTTCTATTAATCTTTTTTTCTTTTTCTTTTATTATTTATATTTATCCACCTTTCGCTTTATATACTCTTCCTCGCAGTAACGGGTCGTCTCAGTCGTATGTTCGTAGTCGTGGTCGTGGGTCGTCGTCGTCGTCGTCGTCGTGGTCGTACGATGACACGGGGCTTTGGACACCGGGACTACCTAGTCGTAGAGTGATTGGGAACGCGACTGGGCAAAGCACTTGATTCGCGCGCGGTTCGCTGCGCCTCTCCCATGCAGTTTTTCGGGCGTGTGTTGGTAGAGCCGAGGTATAGTTACCGAAATGTTAACCTCGTGGAACCACTTTTTATTGAGTGTCGCAAAATTCATAGGAACCTCTAAAGAGAGGGGCAGCGCCGCTCGGGGAAATGAGGAGGGGAGTCATCGAGGAGGGTTGGGGTAGGGGCATAAGCACGCGAGGGGTGAGACCCAATCCCCACCCCACGGTTCCTGGCCAATTCTGACCCCCACCACTTGACATCCAACCCTACACTCTCCTCCTCACTCGCCAATTCTACCTCCCCTACTCTGCCAGTGCCACTGCCACTGCCATCTCATCCTCCAGAGAATGACTCCTACTATACTACTACTACTCCTGTAACTGCTACTACTAATACTACTACTAGTACTACTACCAACTACTACTGCTGATACTACCGGCCCCTCACGTCTCACCCCAGTATGATCCCCACACGAGAGACCCATCCCCGGGAGGGAGGATCCTCCCGCCAACCCTCCGAGTATCCCTCCTCTAGTGCAACCCCCCTGTACTCTTGCTTCCCCACCCTCTACTCCTATGACCACCTCCCTCCTTGCCACTATTCCTCCTCCTCTTCCTTAACCTCATCCTCCTCCCCCTACTCCTCTTCCTTCTCCTCCTCCTCCTCCTCCTCCTCCGGCCCCTCAGGCATTTAGCCCATGCATAGCCAAACTTATGTACAGTTAGCTGCGCATCGAATAGTCCCGCCGATTTTTCGAACTCCGAGGACCAGAGACGTTGGTACCGACGCTGACGCTCTGTGCATGCTTCAGGGAGGATATTTGTTGTTAGGGTGAAGGGTGGACGTGTACTGGTACTTAAAGGTTTTTGCTAGTATTTCGTAAAAAAAAAATATATATAGCAGTCAACGATACTGGCGAGAAACGTAGGTGTTTTAAGGGAAGGAATTTAGTTCTTTTTTATTGTTGATCCATATGATTCTATTGTGGTGTTTTTTTTCTCTTACTAATGGAACAGCTCATTAATGATTATGAGATCTAGACAGTTTTTTTTGTATCATCTTCTCGGAGACGCTGGGCTTTTTAACCTTCCTTTTTTGAGAGACGTTCGACATTTCGTACGTGGGAGAAATGTAATTTAATATAGCGCGCTACGTGAGAGTAGCATTTGACTTTTTCTAGCTATTGGATACAATTTCAATGTATATAAATATTTTGTCGTACAATACGGCTTTAGTAATAAGATATAAATTCCCGAAGCTTATATAAAAAGAATAGATAATACCTTCTTTTCCCTCAAAAATTACTCCATTCATCCTATGACTACATTGTATCTTATAAAAGTACAAAAATATTTGCATAAAATTGCCATGTTTTTGCATAAGCACCACAAAATTTTCTAACGCGTCCTATTAAAAAAAGTACAAGCTTTAACATAATGAAAAGCCGAACCGCAATCAGGAAGTAAAATCCTACTATCAGTTGACGTTTCTTTTTTTATCATCGTTTTCTTTTTAGCCAGTCATCGACAAAGTAGCAGGATTTCGAATGTGGGTCGGCCGACGCTGGAGCCAATTAATAATCTTGCAGGTCATTAGCGGACTTGGTTGGGCTCGTAGGTACCATCCTAATTGAATAACCTTACTTATTCAAAGAAACGAAATATGGTCAAAGTTTAACGCGTCTCGCGAAATAAAATCGCACAATCGATTTTTATTACCGTCAAGGCCAGACCGAGAATCATTTTATATATAATCATCGAGGAAAAATCATTCATTTCCTAACGTTTACATTATTGCTAATAAGTCTAACAATAGATCACGATAAAGCGGAGCGGCATTGCGAGTATACGCTAAGATTATTATTATTATTATCATTATTGTCATTATCATTATTGCGATGCACACGACGACGACGACGACGACGACGACGACGACGACATCGACGACAAGGCGGAAAGTCACTCAGTTCGAGGAACGTACGCGCAACGTAGAACTTCGTCATCCTTGTGCAAACAGGGTGCCCCATCAAGGCCCCCCCAGTTCCCAGGCTTCGTCGTGTTGCGCTCCTCACCTCAATGAGTGAAAACTGCAGGAGCGACTATGCTCTAAAAATAAATCCTAAGGACACCGGGATAATAGAATAGGCAGGATCTGAAACTGGTTCCTTCTTTGCAGCAGAGCCATGCGAACTGGAGTCATCCTAGCATTTCGTGTTGCTATATAGAAAACTTAAGGAACCTCGACGTTGTCCTTTGGTATTCTCCATTCGAATTATCGAAATGTTATGACCGTGGCTGGATCTGTCTGTATGTCTGATACATTCATAGAGGATAACACAGTATCCATAAATTTACCGTTAGCTCTTCTAATCGTGCCAGAGTGCATCCCACGCGTCTCTTAGTAAGAATCAGCAATGATCGCGCGAGGATTTTAATGGGTGGCTATGAAAACCCGATGAGAGTCGTATAAGAATTCGAGGAACAAAGCTCGATGACCCAAGGTCATCCGGTCTAGAATATGTAGAATTGCGAATAAATTTGACAACATGGCGGAATCGTACGAGAGGGGAATAAAGGTAAAGGAAAAGAGAATAGAGGAGAAATGGAACCGTAAGAGGAGTTCTGCATGACGCTTCGGTGAAGTATAAAGATAATAAAGTATTTAGAAATGAGTATTACGTGTCGCAAGGAGTTAAAGAAAGTCATTTGAATGACGTACATTAGTAATTTCGGATAGTTGATAAATATAAGGTAAAAAGTGGATAAAAGAGGAAATTTAGTGGTCCTTGATGAAACGTGCAGGATGAGGGCCCAGCTAGTCGCAAGAGGGCCATGAACCCCGAACAGGTTGGCCCCTTGGACGTTCACCTTGTGGGCCCCTCATGCCCCGAACTCACGGCATCCGAAAGCTAGCCACCCTATGGCCCACGCCCCCGAAGGGCCCCCCGTTCCCCCAACCAACCCCCTAGTCCCTCAGTCCCCCAGTCAACGTAGCCTGCAGTGGGTCCCCACTTTACCATGTTCCTCTCCTAGAGCCCCTTCCTTCTCAGAGTGGGCCCACAGCAGTGTTCATCTCATCGTCAGCCTCCCTTGTACTTCTTGTACTTCTCTGGCCCATCGAGATTCGCGTCTCCACTCACATGCCCACACTCATACTCCACTCCAGCAGTGTTAGATAATCTCTCGCGTTAAAAATCTCACCGCCCCAGGGGCCCTACGCAAAAATTCCTCAGGCCCAACAGGTTCTGTCTTTAAAGTTAAACCTTCGCCGTGCCCATCGTCGCGCACTTCTCTGCACGTACTTTTTACAAGGAACCATTACATTTTTCTATTCCGACCAATTGCCGCCTTCGAATTTCTTACGAAATCATTCGAATCAAATATGTTCACCTGCAATTTGCATGAAATGCAGAAGGGAGAACTGTTGCATTATTGCCACGCTCAATCGCACTTTAATGCAATTGTCAAGTAGCTGCAATTGAACTGGAATTTGTAGAACAAATAAACAATTCAATATCGAGGTTAGCTTCTATATATATATATATATATGTAAGCAATTCGACTGCATAGCTTCTGCATTTTGCAATCCGTATACAACGTAGATGCACGCTGATACCGGTCGGGGGGGGGCGGCATGACGACAGTCTCGAAAGTTGCACTGGTTGCAGAATGCAACGGACAAAGAGTGTCAGCGTGTGTTAAGCGACTAGAATGCGCTAAGCTTCCTAAACGTTCATAGAACGCGCTTAGGCAACCGAGGACGTTCCTAGCTTCAATTACGCTGACAATTTTGTACAGGGTGCTCATTACATTAGCCGCATAGCATCCGCCATTCTAAGTACGTCTATATAATCTAGAATATTGTATACGTAAGTGTATAGATATATATACATACACATAGAGGGCTGGTGAGCCACGAATAAAATTATACGCAGTCTTTTTCAGCCTCGTTAAGAAGACCAACCTTTATTATGCGTCGGTTCTGGCAATGTGTCACTGTCCGTCCCTACGTCTGTCCGTCTGTCGGTCGGTTTGTCTGTCTCTTACGTTATACATCTACTACGATGGACCACCAGGCAGCTTCTTGCTCGTCTGCGATCCTTCTGAATCCTTTGGCCAGGATACAGAAGTTCAGATCTGTACAGCAGCCTTTTCCGCCTTGACGATCTTCGTCGATTCTGTTGCGAGAGATGAGAATTTAATTTTGTACTCTCTCTCTCTCTCTTTTTCTTTCTCTTTGCATTTCTTAGAATTTTTTACATATCTGAATGTCGTATGTGTAATGTATGCGCGTATACCGTACACGTACGCACTTTACTATACTCTAACGCATCGCGAGACACCGGAAGCTCCATTCATCCGACTGCGAGGCTCGCGTGCGATCCTCGCACCGGAAACGATAAGCCAAATTCACTGCAGGAAGTGCACACCCTGATGCGAATTATTAACCTTTATTAGTGGTATCTATATGTATGCGTGAATCTTCCCGGCGACAGATCCGATCTGTTCAATTGTATAATCAAGTATCGCTTATAATTGTATGGGGAATGGTTGTATTGATTTATGCTGTCGAGCAGATTGCGTTTTGGGTGGGAAGAGAATAAGGAAAAATAAAGAGCAGATTGTATTAATCGTTTGCATACGTTCTTTTTTTTCCTTTTTGTCAAACATTAGTCTATTTAGACCTAATAATTGCATTGTCAAAAAATTAAATTTATATATTTTTATACAAAAAATTGTTTAATATGAATTTTTGGAATGACAAATAATTGTTGCTCCGTCGAGCAGTCCAATTTCGATCGACACGTAGGTGTAAGTGCTGGCACGCTCTTGATCCGATTTACCGTATATGCACGCGCGTTGCACATGCAACTCTGCAAAACGCACACAGAAAAAAGGGAGGACGAGTCGAGCCGCGTAGCGGACAATCAGGCAGTATTCATCGGATAAGCATAATGTTCCTTGCTGTGATGCAATTCAAAATCGTTATGAAATCGGCAACGAGTCCGTAGAGGCGATTTTTAGACTGCCGCTTGGCAGATTTTGCGGCACCGTTGCATAAATGGCATACATAACGATTCTGATACTCGTAAATTGGTTGCGACGCCTAACGACGCGCGATCGCTGTTTGCCCAATCACGAAGATTGATGCAAGATCGAATCGATTTGCTATCGAAACACAGCGAAATTGATATTAATGGAAGAATCGATTTTTTCTGTTAAATGCATTCGATTGCGTAAAGTCTATTGCTTAGTCTAATAGAACGACGTAAATTTTTATAATTAGTTTTAGTCGTATGGTTTAACGATCATTGTCAATTTTATGCATAAGCCGAATAATATAGGAGTAAACATTTTTAGTCTGACAGTAGCATTAGGACACGCTTAGAATATCTGTTATAAGTCTAATTTTAGTCGCTTCTCTCGACTTGTCCCATACTTGTCTCAGACTTCTCATTTTTCAAAGTCAGGCCGAGCGAGATTTTTCTTATACGTTAGTAGTCCCCCATCTCTATTGAGAATTTGGAATAACTATTTTCATAGACAAGCTAGACTTATTCTAGACATATCCCATACTACTGCCAGACTGAAAATTGTTACTCGGATAGTATTGGCAAACCGATTTCGAAATGATTGACGGCACGTTTTTTTTTTGTTGAATATGGGAGGAAACGCGTAAAACCGTCTTTCGGTCTCATCGTGGGAATTCACGTGTGCAGGTTCCTATATGGTAAAGTGTGTTGTTACGTGCATCGGTGCAAATTTTCGGCTGCCACGATGCACACACATCACTAACAAAACTGGCGGATACGTTTCGGGTTAATAATACGAACCAGTAGATGTAAGATAGTTATAATTAGGCTCGCATTCGGTCTAGCAACAAGCAGGTTACCCATGTGAACTTCCTTCGGTGTTTTGGTTCGTCCCTATAGTCGCGTTTAGGACCCAGATATACATTCAGTAAATAAATAAATAATTTATGGCATTTTATGAAAAATTTACACGATACTATTTATGAAGAAATTTATTATTACGATATATCTATGAATTTACTTACCCGTAGTACTGTTGGACACAGTAATTTGCAAAATCGAAAATCCGGTTTTCCAAAGTAAACAAGAAATGCGCAAAAAATGTTTTCTATCAAAATATGTTCCGACGTATATTTCAAATTTACTCTACACGTATCACGTGGTGTTCGAATACAAAATAAAAGCGTCCAGTATGCAGGAAGTCGGCAATGCGGAAATCACGGAGGATTATCAATTGGAGTCGCGAGCGCGGCTTAACTTTGCGACTGGTAAGTTTTGTCTGTTATTTGCATGGTACGATGCACTTTTTATGGGATGCACGTAAAGTCGAGCAGACGACAGTGTCTGTGGAAAGTGGGGTGAGAGGCGCGCTGCGAGGGGTGGGGAAAAGGGGGGTTAGGGGAGAGGGTGAGCGGGTTGCAGGACGCATCGGATTATAATGAAATTCGTCCAGGCAGTGGATAAGATAAATAGTGTATTATTATTTATGCACTTTGTTTGCGAAAATTACGTATTCGCGCTCGTGCGCATCGATTATTATGTTTCGGTTAGTGGATCTGTTATTTCAACGTTTCGGAACGCAGGGGCTTCGAAATGTTATTAATGCTGCAATGCGCGGCGGGCGACAAACAAAAATAATTAATATTTATCGTCGACGATTTCCGTGTCCGCCAATCCCAACGTAATAACGCGTCGTCGCTTCGCGGCGTTAATGCACCCTGGTCGGCCAATCAAAAATGTTCAGCTAACTCGATTATGCACACCGGAACCCCGTTGGATTTTTAAATGCGCGCAAGCTTTATTTTCCTTGGTCTGCCATCCCTTCGTTTTTATGCCACGCCCATTTTTTCTTTTTCTTTTTTCTTCCGGTACCATAGCAACCAACAAATGTTCTCATAGAAAATGCACTTTGACGAGCAGCACCTGCTTCCATGAAATTGCAATACCGCATACACGATGCACTAATAATGAAAAATATGCAAAGTATCTGCTACCAGTTAATAATTCTTGCTGCTTCTGTATGGTCGCTGAACGAATAATGTATTCGTAAAATGCATCTTTTTTCTGTTTTTCTTATCATTGTCGTTGTCCCACAAGAAAAATGCATTCAACCGACAATGAACACAGATGTAACGAATTCCATTGGAATAGTGTATAAGAGAAGGCGCGTTGCGTACAAGACTCGTGTCCGAACATTTCTCATTATGATTCTCTGGGTGTTCCCTGGTGTATCTACATAATATGTAATATATAAGCTATAGTGCCTGGTTAAGTAGCTAACCTACACGGAGAAAAGAGAACAGTAATGGTTTCTAGTATGATTAGCAGTGAGTCCCAGCAGTGAGTCCCAGTTCGCAGCAAAGTATTCGTCACTAACCAACCCAGTATGAATTACCTTCGGAACAGTAATGGTTACTGTCTTCTAAATAATCAGTCCCATTCCACACTGTTCGTCGCTTATTTTCCATATTACCTGGGACTCATTGCTAACCAGACTAAGTTATCATTACTATTCTCTTTTTTCTGTGTACCACTTGTCGTTTCAGGGATTCCACAAGCTTACGGACTTGTTTCCGTAGCGATTTTCATAATTTTCAAATAAGTCCTTTGGGACGTCTCAAGGACGATTATTCCTGCAGATCCTAAAGTAAGGCGGGAAAATTTGAATGTTGAATATATTACTGATATTCCTTGTTTAGGTTGCAGAGTCTTTGGATTATGAAATTTCGATTTTTTTTTACTATTTTCTTACTGCAATCCTCGATTCTTCTATATGCATTCTTTATTCGGATATTCAAATTAATTTGTATTTTCAAAAATATCCTAATCTCTAGTTAGAGATACTATTGTATGATAGATAGATATGAAAATCATACACATAGCATAATATGATCGTTGATTATGTAAATTGATTTTCATAAATCTTTGAACGTTTAATCGTAATCGCTGGATATTAATCTTGATTGATAGACGACTTATTGATTGATTCATATCGAGTTTGAATTTATTAGAAAATATGCGCTATTATCAGATGCCGATTGATACTTCATAATATGATAAGTACTTCGTAGTCGATTTGCTGTATGATAAACAAATGACTTGCGATATTGATACACTTAGTAGAATAGGTGTATGTTTTAATATGAAATTTAAAATTCGCTATTTAATGTATTAATTAATCAAAATCTAGAGATGATCGTGGCCGTATCTTTTCGTCGCTATACTACACCGAGATAGACATCTTTGAAAGCAAGGGCTCCGCCATCGTGCTTCTTGGGAGAATTCGAGGACAGGATGCGACGAAACAATCGTACACCGTAAAATTTACTTATTTTTCTTCTTTTTCTTCTTCCTCTTCTACTCGCCCTTCTTCCTCTTTCTTCCAATACGTCTTTTCATTCTTACAACGACACGCTTGATCGGCTAGAAAGTGCATTGCAGTAACGGAAAATAGTTTTTGTAAAAGTCAGTAATCGCGTTATTATTATAAATATCGAAAAAAAAATTTCTACAAGACTAAAATTTGTATTTTAATGCATATAGTAGTGAAGTTATTAATAGCCGACGTGGGAATAATGGGATGTTTTAAAAATAACGTGTGCGCTGTCGTAAATGTAAAAAGTATAAAGAGTAACGAGAAAAGATGTCAAGGTGTCGATACAAAGGCGCCATTTTCGAAAGGATCAAGAACCTCCTAAATCGCCCGTGGTTTACAAAGGGGCTTCGACTCGTTTTCGCGAAGAACGAGTCACGGCTATTTCTTTCTCAAATCAAACATTCTAGAAATAAAGTTTCAACGCTCTGCGCTCGATGCACGTGTATGTACGCTGCGCACGCACTACGCCAAACCAAGAATCGCGGACCTAGAGATTAAGGCCATTGCACCGAGTAACAATGGCGCTATGCACTTTTACTAATCGCGGAGTGTAGTGAAAATTGAGCGTACTTAATAAAACGTCAAGAGCATTAATAACACATGCATCCATTATTGCCACTGATCGGTTATATAAAATATTTGTATTAAATAGAGTCTATTTCATTAAATTCAAACGAATATTCTTTAGGAACGTCAATAAAAATATTAAAAAAATTAATTTACAAATTAAAGTCTATTATTTGTCATACGATCAACGGATATTGCTGAATCGATAAATCCTATCGATTTTTACCTTTAGGTGCGTCAGTTTAATTTTAATAAAATTTGACTAAAGGACGACTTTTGAGTCGTGTTCGAAAACCATTGGAAACGGGCCCTAAGTCAAGTCGCAAGGGCAATGCACCAGCGATGATGGAGGTGGGGTTTCGCGAGCTCGTGGGCAGGTGGTCCTCTTCGGCTCAAAGAACTTTTGTAGGGCGTTGATCCTCGCGAGGCTGAGAAGCCCAGCATCGCCTGCCGAATGAATTCTAGAGGAGCGTGCAACTGCGCGCAACCCACGAAAGAAACTAAAAGCCTCAACGGCAAACCAGAATCCCGGCACGTAACCCCTTGTGAAACCGATCAGCAATTCCACCCGACTGAGAAACTCGACGACCAAGCGCTTCTTCGTTCGGCTAGACTCTTCGCAAGCCGAGAAACCCTAGAGGAATCCATTCCTGAAGGAACTAGAACTTAATAACGTGAAAGGCTAGTAACCAGCGGAAAAAATAAAATCCTTTGAGCATCCATAAGAGTAACACACACGTCTAATATTTTAATGTTACAGATATTCTATTTTATGGATATATACAATATATATATACAATAAATATATATACACAATATATATATATATATACAGTGTGTGTGATTTATGTATAAATGAACTAGACAAATCAGGGGAACGAAATTGCTAAAACATATAATTTAAATGAATCGTATCAAAATATTGGTATTTTCGTAGAATTTATTTTTTCGAATGCAAAACTGTGTTTTTACGACTTTTTAAGTGGCTGCATAGTGAAGGCAAAATGCGTCGTAAAGGACCGAGAAGGGAGTATGGTAAGAGAAGCATAGAAGAGGCCAGGGTCTGAAGAGTACAGAAGTGCAGCGGAGGAGAGAATCTAAAGACGAAGCGGATGAAGTAGACTCAATAGTAGCAGCAGCAGCAGTAGTAGTAGTAGTAATACTAGCTGTAGTAGTAGTAGAAGAAGAAGTTGAAGCAGAGCCGAAGAAGAAGGGCTTCACGGTGCCGAGTAGGGCTCGTATTGCATCCATCGTTGCTAGTAAGCGGAGACGATTGCACGTCTTTTGAAAAAAAAGTAAAAGGATGAAAAAAAGGTGCCACCGAAAACCGCCTAGCGATTGCATTAAGTAGAAGAGGCGGCGAGAGCGCGATGGTTGTGAACCAGGCAGAAAGGACCGGCGCGATGCAAGGGGCGGTAGCCTCTAGAAATTAGGTTGTTGCACCGGACCCAGAGTGGGGAGGCCCAAGGCCCCTGCGCGACTTCCCCTCTGTGAATTTAGGCCGTTGCACTTTTCGGTCCCAATGGTGGGAGGCCCAAATAGGAGGATTGCACGATGGGGTACCGTGGGTGGGGAAGTGGATAGTGCATTTAGGTGCAGTCGAAGGAAGGGGGGTTCTAGCACCGAGACAGGGCCGCAGGACCCTACGCCTCCTTTTCTTTCCTTTTTCTCGTTTTCTTCTTATTTCCTCTCTTGGCTCCTGCTCTTTTTTACTTTTCACTTTTTACTCTCTCGCAAACTCTCGAAAAGTTATCGCGAAGGAACACGCGCGTTTCGAGGTTGGACGATATTTTCTGCATCGATGATTTAATTGTACGAGGTGGGACACTGCTGTTCTTTGTAGGATTACTTATTTACTGATTTATAAATTTTTTTTTAATCACGAAGGATTCGCAGCAAATGATCGGCTTTCGATAGGTTTCGTATCTGTTAACGAATCGAGACAATGGATAAACTTCCGTTATTTTGTGCTCCTCCTTGTCAGTGACAGACTTTAATCCATTATTGTTTGAAGCTCCGAAAAATGTCTAATTGTAAGTTTTGTATTCGAACAGCTGTCATTGCTCACGATTAGTTACGCAATTCGTCCCTAACATTACGAGTCTGTATAGCGACCTGAATAAAATATTTAAGCGAAGAGGGTTTAGATGCATAATCGACAAAGTATGAAAGCATTTCAAAGATGACATCCTCAAATTGGCAACCTCATCTTTCGCTTGAAATATTTGCAAAGAAATAGAACAAGTAATTTCAAGTTAATTAAATCGTTGTCAAACCATTGGTTAATCTATGACGATTATCCGAAAAAGCCTCTCATTGAAAAGAACATATATACAGCCATTAGACTTATCATAAATTCAAGTAATGATCACCATGGAAGAGAATGAACATTAGTCACTCACAAAAGATCCTAATGATCGATACGGATCGTAAACTTAAAGATCGCATCAAGTAACAGAATGGAAGTCAAGCAGGAGTTCATGGAAATGTACCGCTAAATGTATATTCCCATAATGACTTTTATTCAGTATTAAAAATGATTGTCATTCTGTTCACCAGTGAATAAGGAATTTAAATGTAAAGATTTCGCGATTTCGGAAAACCATTTTCATTGTGCGATAGGCATGCTTTCATGAACCTAAACCACGTAACGTTTCTTATACAACATCACGGAGAAAACAGAGAGAGAGAGAGAAAGAGAAGGACAGCACGAAGAACAATAAGGGAAGAAAGAAAGGAGCAAGAGAGGAAGAGAGAGGAGTCGGGCGGTGTTGGGCCTCTCGAAAAGTGGCATTCGCCATCTTGACAGAAGAGAGAGAAAAACGCATAAAGAGAGATCTTCGAGCATGGTCTGGGCCCGTGGTGGGCGCTGAACCTAGGTAAAAAGAAAAAAGGAAGACCGAGGGCGGTTGGGGAATAAATTGCATTTAGGCCGTTGCACCTGAGGTGGGGTGAGCGTCCACAGCCGGCGGTGCTGGCTCTATTCCTGAAAAAAAGGGGGCAAGTGGGCCTAGCAACTAGAGGGGAGAGTATAGAGAGAGCAAGAATTGGTGGGGATAGGCTTCTTGCACTGGCCCAACTGCATTGGGCGGTTAGAGCAGCGCGTGGTGGACCAAGCAGGGCTCACTGCATTTTGGGACTACGAATATGGACTATGGTGGGGATGGGCCCTAGCAACGAGGAGAAGCGCCTAGCAACGCGGTGCCCATGTCTCTGGAGGGGACCTAGCATGCATTTAGGTGCATACGGCCATACAGGTTCGGGCCCCCGGCATGGGCCCAGAAAGAAAGGACTTTTGGTGGGAGGTAAGTAGGGTTCACGGGAGGTTTTCGACTCCATCGCCCGGAACCCTGTTCACTGCAGCTAGTTTCAGTGGTTCGCAAATTATCCAAAAAAAACTCATATTTACACGAAGAACGTTAACGTATATCGTTTCGCAAATTTATCGAAACTATCGGCATCTGCCTAACGACCTGACCCTATCGATTTTTCATGAATTCTATTATCGGACGTCACGACCGTTCACGCCTTTTACTGTCCTACCAGCCTATCCACTTCAGGAACATTTTACTGAAATGCTCGTATATTACTCTACTGGGAATTGTCAGATAAGTACACGGTATTATCTACTCGTTTACGCAACTCCCTTTGCGTGAGCTTCCCGTCTTTATTGCGTGATCTGTTTTCCGTAAGTGGAATTACAACTTGTTAACGTGTATACAAGGATTCGCATTACCGGAGGGATCCATCAAATCCATCCTTCGGATAGTTTTTCTTATCGATCCCATCGTCTTTGCCGTAACACGACATTTTGTGTCTACGAGAAAGTAAAACGAAAAAAAAAAACGAATAAAACCATGAATCGCGAAAAAGAAAAAATCTGGAAAGGCCATAAATAGTCAGCAGCCATTAAAAGACCTGTAATGGGAAGAAAGTTGCGTTTTGCAACTTTACTGTTTTATGTCGTCCATAAAGCGTATCGGCAACGCTCAGATGCTCCGCGTGATCTTCCTAACCTGTATCGTCTCCTTAAATTCCTCAGGTCTTCGTTACAATTAACGACAGCGACACTAATGGCGCAAGATTTGTTCGAACGATGATCGTTGTGATTATCGATAGACTGCAAGACTAATTGCGCGGTTGGCGCACATAAACGAACAAAGAGCAAAAAGGCTAGCACGCGAGCCGTATGTTATCTGAGATTGACTCAGCGATAGTTAGCGATAAGTCGCTCAAGTTAGCAGCCATGAAAACAGAACCTGATTCCTCCTTACTGCCGTTCTTCTATTTCGCTTCGGTATTAGATATCACTTGGAGAATAAAATCGTCAATCAAAATAAACATGGATCGTTACCATCTCAATATTATAATTCAACGATGTAAATCAAAACAAACATAATTACCCCTAATTACGAAAAAAAAAAACTAGTTAAACTCCTTATCAATATTCAACATAATAACATCGAATGTTCCCTATACTGAAAGAAACTTCTCTAAAGGGCCTTATGTATATTTTCTAAAGCACCTAACCCCAACCTTCTAATCCCTCAACTAGCGTGACATCCCTTAAATGTTTAACCGGCTAACGGTATCGTGCACGGGGCAGATTGAGACCTGTCTAACTTGACCCAACCCAAACCCAGGACCAAGCAGTCAAATTCTAAGTGAAGCAACCCCCAAGCGCAGCCAGACCGAACCTAACACAATCTAAACGAGCCTAACCCAGACGTGACCCAAGCCCGTGCGCCGTTAAGGCAAAAAGGGTCGAGGTCGTCACAGGCTTAAGGCTTCCAGATCTAATAATCGAGTAGAAGGCACGCATTGGGGTTAATTTGCGGCCGAGCAGGATTTCCTGCTAGCACGAATTCGACGAGCGGAGCAACAGGCTCCCGAGCCTGTCAGGACTAACCGGTCCCATGAAATATGTAAAGGACACACAGGGCTGCCTCGCGAACAATTCTCTAGAGGTTTTTGCCCACGACGTCTTATACATACTGTGTACCAATACCAACCTTAGTGGCTGTTGTGTCACTATACGGTATAGTCCATATGACTACATGCCTAATACCGACACTAAACGTCCATTAGTTTCAACGTGTATCGTCTAGGGAATTTTTTTCTTATAACGATACCGATCCGAATCTACGTCATTCGTTTGATTATTTCAGAGAACTTCTCGCGGACAGTAAATGAGTGGAACATTATCAGAATACATTGTACGGCTAAATCTGATTCACAGTTGTACTGAAGTAAAGCCATTGTTTGCTGTCCTTCGGAAACCATTGTCCAAAGTACAAACGTAAGAAAAGCATCTGCGTCATTCGGAGGATCGTTGTTTCTGTATTCGATTGGTCCATTTCACCTTCTTGGGAGACAATTGACGTTTTCTATTTTGGGACGTGCTGATGACGTTAATCCTCGCACGCACTAGTGGGCATCTAAGGATTAAAGGGAATATTGGGTCAATGGAATTTCATTTAAATATAACTTTAAGGGTAATATATAGATGTTTTATTAAGCGCTATATATATCAGATTTGTTCATAGACATTTGTTTAACTTGACAAACGCCCTTATGTGTCTCCGTGGGTACATCACGAGGGGCTCTTCCAAATAATAACTATTTCTCGGCGAGTTCTTTGGCTCTCTATAACTTTTATCGTGGTTCTCATATAACGACCAGAAGGTCCCAATTACTGTTTCGCGATCGCGTTCGAAGAGCGACAGCTCTCGAGACGTGAATCCATGTCGAACGGCACACCGGGAGAGATTCCGTGGTTATGCCTTTATAATTTCGAAATTTGTTTCATTATATAATATTTGATAAATTGTATGGTTTATATAAACTTCTCAAAAACCCTTGAAGTTTGGTCGCCGTGGAATCCGTATTGCTGCCGCTTCACGGTGCCGTATACGTATTGCTTTTCATCTTTATGTAATCGATCTTTCCGTACTGTATCTCTTTGCGTTAATTTTGTTTAATTATTTTTCGATCGAAAGTCACTAGATTGTTAATATTAATTGTCATTGACGTATCTGTTGTTGTCGTGAGTCCGACGAAGAATAAGCCTGAGGGCTGTACAAACTGCGTGCGAATATGTTTCTCGATACGGGAATTTCATACTAGATGTAAAATTCTTTAGTTCATCTGATAGAGCGGTATCGTTACCGTTTCTTAGGTATTTCATCTGAAATTCTCTTCCGAGCGGGAATTACATCTTTTTGTAATTGTTATCGCACTCTGCACGGCATATCTCAACTCCTGTTTTAATCTGTTTCTAAATTTCTATCTCAATCTTTTGTTCGAATAACTGTCCAATAATTTGCTGTACTATCTTTCGCTCTTGTTAACCATTTTATTTATTGTTCTCGATCGAGATAGTCCTCAATCAAAGGATCTTGTTAATCTTTTATTAATTTTATGTCTCGCTCGTGGACCCTTCTCTCTCCCTAAGATCCCAGCCTCTCTTCAATTTCCTTTAACGTAAAGGCTGAGCCGTCGAGCGAACAGCGGATTTTGAAATCGGGTATCTTGTGAAGTAACTTTTTGAGTATCGAGAAATTCGACGTCCTTTCGGGACGTTTGGCGTCCAAGGAACATATCGTTATCGTTAAGAGGAATTCGAAAATTTGTCGATACCAACTTGTGATTAATTTTTAATTTTTGAGTTGCCTGTTTTCTCTAACGCCACAGTACATATGCGTGTCATACTCATAGATATGCTTTTCTATTTGTCCAAGTAAAATCCTAGACCACTGTTTACACATTGAAAAAAAATCCCTAGAAAAATATGAATCCAGTTTACCCAGAAGCAGCGCAGTATAGATGATACCGATAAGAAAGGCGACGTAAAGTCGATGAACTCTACCATAAATCAAAAGGTCAGGAATCTTAGTATAGAAAAGATCCCTAGTAAGGATAAAGTATAGAGTGGGACAAGTATTATGGATAGGAAGAGTTTCCAGTATGGATCCTTCGTTACCCCCGTGCAGCATCCCTATTCCTCCCACCATGAACGCGACTCCAGGATCCGTCTCTTTGGTAAGGAGGCCATATTTCATAAGACTGTGGCTGGCTGGCTGCTTTCTTTTCCTGCTCCTCTTTCTACTTTCCTCCTTTCCTGGCTCCTCTTCCGTAGCCAAAGCCGAACCGGCATGCTCTAGCAACGTAGCAACGAATCCACGTAGCAACGCTTGCGCGACCCGCTCCCATCTCGTCCTATCCAATCCCATGGCCCACCGGCACAGCAGCAGTACTGCCTGCCGCCAATGTAATGTTTCTTTTATTGATTTTGCGGCGACCCGCGGAAATTACAGCCGCCTCAGATATGCACGGCAACGTCGTTTCTTCGCCTCCGTGTGCGGAATTATGCAAGGGAGGCCCTAAGTCCGGCTTTCGATTGCTACTCGCCACTTAAAGCTTGTTACTGGATATATTATTTATCAAGTTTTTGTACGTTATTAACAAATTTTTGTTTTTATTCTATACAAATTTTCTTAACTTCATTCCTATCGTTAGATGCATCGAATAATTTTTATATCTCGTGAGACAATCTTTTGACCTTTACTTTATTCTGTTGATTGGTGAATATGTAACAGTGTATTGATTGACTTGTTAATTAGGATTGTCAAATTTTTTTTAGAAATTTTATTAACTCAATTTAGTATAGTTTAGTATGTATGCACTTTACGTTATCGGTAAGTTTCACTGTTGACCTATAGTAGTCGTGTTTGACATCAGGAATCGATCCAATCGATGTACTAGGATAGAAACTTTTGTTCTTTGTTTAGTTTTTGTATTAGAATATTAATAGGTTATCCTACAACACAGTAATTATAACATTCGCTATACGTTATAGATCCGATTTCATAATTTCCTTGTTTTGTAAACATGTTCGTATGTATTACACCAAATAGTTGTTATCATTCGTATAACAGTAAAATGATCAAATTTCAAATTACTGTGTTACATGCTCATTACAGGCATTAAGCCGCTATCAGTATTCATTATTGGATCCCTGTCAGTTCCTAAAAAGCAGAATAAGCGGATCGAAAGATCCTGACTGGTCTTCTGAACGACAGTCGATGGAGTGTAAAGGGATACTTCCGGCGTCAGCGTCGATAGGTCAAGGACGCTCTCACGGTTCTCGAGGTTAGGTTGACAAATCACCCTCTCCAGGGTGAAAGCCTGTAAAAAAAATCCAGCAACCCCTTATGCGAATCGTACCTCGGGCCATTTACCGCCCTGTTCCTTCTGTCCACATTCGATTTATCTACCGGACATCTTTGCTCTCTCTCTGATGTCTCACGCCCCATTGATCGAGTCCTTTGACTTTGTACTATACTTGCATTAGGATTGGATGCTTAGATCATTAAATCGATCAGCCCTTATCAGAATATAGATATACTCCAAAATGCCAATAAATCGAAGCTCAATCCTTTAACGATTGTAACTAATATACTATAGTCACCTTTAATCATTGCCAGGTACTTAAATGTTATTTTTGAGAATAACAAAAAGTTAATCGAACCTAATTAGCCTAAATCGAATCAACTCTAGACGCCTTTGGTAATAAAACTAATTATGGTATGATATACATGTTAATTATACCCTATAAAGAGAACCGCGTTCGGTTGAAAAAATTGATGAGAGACGGAGTAAAAAGTAACAGGTACCATTCGCATTGGCGCCTGAGAGTACGGCGTTACTACCGTGTAGGTATACGTACAGGTGTATCCAGTGCGTCGCGACGCTCGTAGGGTACGTACGTACGTGGCTCTCGTTTTCGCCGGGTCGTATAGAAAGCGAAAACGTTCTACCTACATTTCACCCATTCACGCAGAGCTGCCAGTAAAAAAAAACTGTAAAAAAGAGCGGAAAGAGGGAAACGAAAACGGGGGGCCTGCGCTTGGTAGGTTGGTACGGGGGTTAAAGAGAGAGAGAGAGAGAGAGACGGACAGTGAGAGCGTGCGAATATTTAAAGAGGGATAGAGTAGGAGTAGAAAAAAAAGAGTGAGAGAGAAAGAGAGAGGGAAAGAGACGAAAGGAAAAAGAAGAAGAAACAGGGCCGCACTAGCGAACAACAACGGCTGGCGTGTTGCTGCTGCCGGAATCAGCGAGAGAGATGCTGGTACAGAAAGAGGGATTGAAAAGAGGAGGGTAGCCACCCTCCTAACTCTCCGGCACTCCGGCCCTCCGGCGGGGCTCGGCAACGAAAGAGAGAAACGAAAGAGAGCGAGCGACGGAGAAAGGAAGACCGCTGGGTAAAAAGGGGGCACGGGGGGAGGGGGTGGGTTCGTTGCCAGGGATGAAGTACGTAGGTATTGATCTATTTAAAGCCTAGAGTACCAAACGAGGTCCTTATTAAAAAGCGGAATGAAACAAGGGGAACTTCTACCTCGCTCTGGCTCACTCTGTCTAACCTTACCGCACTGAGAACCACCCTTATACAGTACCACCACCACCGTTACCGTTTCTAGTATACAGGCGTCCCTGCCAGCAGCGTCTAGAGGGACGCCTACATCTACTACTCCTTCAGGCCATCAGCCACCCTCTAAGCTCGTCCCTCTTCCGCTCTTGGTAAAAGTTACCTACGCGCGGACGAGCAGGACTTTCGCTCACTTGAAAATTCTCTATAGTTTTATTACGTGGCTGATAAGGGAAAGGAGAGATTCGACTATGAGGCCTTGTATGGGCATGTAAGTGACTTTGGGAATATTTAAAGATCTCGTTCGATAAGTATTTTGGCTGTTAATCGGTTCGACGTTGCCTTGCTCAGCATTGCCGGAAATAGTCAAAATAATTTTGAAGGCACGTGACGTTTCTTAAAATGTTCAGGAGTCTGGATAGACAGGTGGGATAGGATGGATCTTTTATTTTAATCGGATTTTTGGAATCGTATTAAATTATATAACATTATTCTCAAGTGGACGATATCTGACTTTTATTAATCTTGTTTTTATTGAGTGGTTATTATATAACTTTTAGAATTGACAGTGGACAGGTGAATTTTTTTTTTTTATAAAGTAGGTTGTAACCTTATTGAGATTCTGGTATATATTTATATATTTTTTGAATTATTTATTTTTGGTTAACACTAGAATATGGATAACGTCTAGATGAAACAGATTCTGCTTGGGATCGTTGTTGGGACTTCTTTTTTTCAAGGGTGGAAAATGCTCTGTAGGAAAGAAAAAATCATTGGTAGGGGTGGGCTTGCCTGCCGAAAACCACCCCGACCCGGCCGACCGAGTCCTGGCTAGGCCAGCCACCCCCCGTTAGATATAAAATCCGCGATTTTAAAGCATTTTAGTATCGATCCTCGTTTTTAGCACTAGATGCGAGTGGGGGTTGGAGCTTTCGTTGGTGGGAGAAACCACCCCCTAGGGGCTGGTGGGGCTGTGCGTAGTTATATGGGATATATAAGTGCGTAAATGCATAATAAAATTCGTAACTCCCTGTCGCACGGGCGTAACTCCATACTCCCCTCACTTTACTAAAGGACCAAAAAACATCCGTTCTGACGTGCCAGAGCGTTTCCTAAATTCTTCCTATCTTAACACGCGAATTCGTTACTTTTTATGTCTATAAATTTACGATCACTTTATGATTAATGTTGCTGCTACTTATATACTCGCCGCCTTAAATACACTTATATGCTACCGGGAAACGCTGAACTTTAGCACGTACAGAATGTTCCTTCCCATGCAGGTCAGCTCAATTATTGGTATACCGAAAGAGGGTAGCTTTACGAGAAAAAGATATAAGAATCTCCATTATCAAAAATACGTAAAAAAAAATTCACACTGTACTACGCGTTGATGAATCCGTAAAAAAATTGTTTTGAGTAAAACAGCACTTTTATAATGTTTATACTATATATAGCTTTGATCAAGGACGTAATATCTTGCAATAATTTAATTGGACATTGCTTGTTATAATTAAAACAGATACAAGACGAATTGAAAAAAAAATTCCACAAGTGTCAATTTTCCAAAGAAATAATTCTACGATCTCATTCCTAAAAGATTTCTGAAAAATTGCTACTGACTAGGGTGGTGAAAGTCACTCGTGCCCATAAAGCTCTCAAGTGTCGAGCAACCCTTAGTGGGCGGCTCTCATTCCGCACGCGCAATTCCATAGCTTGAAAGTACTTACAAACGTCATAGAGAGACGTTCGTCAAATAATTTTCAACTGGCATACGAGATTTTGAAAAACCGTCAGATTATTTAAATTTGCAAGCTATACGAACGGGATTCATTGACCAAGAGACGCGTCGCGACGATCGGCGTCCGCCGCATAATGAAAAGGTCATAGGTCAAAGTATCATTGGGAAAATTAGTGAACAAGATCTTTTTTGCTGTTCACTTCCCTTTCCAGCAATTTTCATCCCGCTTTTTTTACTCATTCCTATTCATCTTATCCCTCCTTTTCTCTCTTACCATAGTCTCTCTTTCTATGTTTATCTCCCTCCAACCCTCCGATACTCTTCAATCTTTCCAACGTTGGCATTGGGTACGCGAGGGTCGCTGTCGATTTTCCACCCTTCCTTTCCTATACTTCTCGCCCTCACCACCCTTTTGCCCTACACGCACTGTTGACTGTCGTGCGTAACATCCTTCTATGCCCTCCTTTCTATTAATAGCAAAAAGTCAGCTCACCTTTCCTGGGTTGCATACAGAATCCTGCGGAAAAGTTACACGCTTAATTAACGTGCCGATTCACGAGGATCGCTCGCTGGAGGGTTGCCACGAGAAAGAAATGTCGTTGACAGTTTTTTTTTGAAGGAGAAAGGGGCCACTGAAAAAAAAATAGACGAAAGAGTTTTCTAATTTGAAAAAGTTCAAATTATGTAAAAGTTTAACCGAAAGAATTGGCTCCGTCCTTCGTTTCCGGTAGAACAGGATCGCCGGTGTCCTTAAGATAATTATTCCTCAAGGAAGACTTGTCCAGAATTCCCCGCGCCCTAAAAAAAAAAATCGAGTGTCATCGTATAAATTAAAAGTGATTTAAGTATTTGATAATGAAAACCGAAGGAAGGCAGAAAGGTCAGAGGACAAAAGAAAAAATATTAATCCAAGAATTAATTACCCAAAGATTTCCCAAGCAGTTCCGATCCATCATGCCTCTTTCCAAATCCCGACAAGAAAAAAGATTCAAACTTTGTATTTCCAAAATCAGGAAGTATCGAAAAATCTGATACCCTTTCAAAAGCTTGGCTCAAAAACTTGAAGCTTTGTAAACAAAAAATTCAATCTCTAATAGAAAATCCTCATTCGTTATATAACACATTCGACTATACCAGGTATCTTCTTACATACATATATCTATATAAATAGACATGAACGTATGCGCTATCTATCGAGTTGGTGAGTAATAACAACAACAACGAAAAAAAGGGAAAAAAATAAGAGACAGAAGCAAAAAAGCGAGGAAGGAAAAGGCAACTTTTTCCAACTCGGATAATATCCACATTAAATCCGCAAGGCAACATTCCGGGTACCGCATTGTGCCCCGTAACACGTTCTTGTGTAGGTGTCGTGTGCTATAGGCGTCTGATGCCGCAGAGAGGTGGGGGAGCCATAGAAAAATCCATAAAGTTATAAAATGTGCGGAGTGCGTAATAGTACGCACCGCGCAGATTAGTTATGAAAATATTAAAGAGAGTTCAGGTGGGGATAGAGCTGACAGAGGGTTGTAGGGGTTGTTCCTCAGCCTCCGGAGCGTCCCTGTTACCCTGCTACCCTCTTTTCTGCAACCGTAACCCACCCTCTACCCTCTACCTTCAACCCTCCAGCCTCTCTATAGGGGGACGGGCGGCATTCCCTGACTCCCTTCTTGGTGCCAAGGTGGTAGGTACTACCCCTTATAGTCCCGTACTCTCATCCCTTTCTCGTGCTCCGGTGCCCTTTCTAATGGCGCAACGCACTTCTTTCGATTTCTTCTCCCTTTTCCTATCACGATCTTTTTTTTTATTTTCAACTTCTTTTTAAAAACGCGACAGTATTCACCCATTCACAGGAAATTATTGAGACGTGCTTCCCTTTACGGAAATATATCAGACTAATTGGTTATTTCGCGAATTCTCTTTTTTTTATCTTAATTAGACGCGCTATGCGCGTGCAAAATTTAGACGATAATTTAATAGATCTATAAATTATGACGAACAGACTTTATTATTAAGAATGAGAAAAAATCGTATTACGATAAGTGAAAGTAATGCCTGTCTTATCCTTCTCCATTTTTATACTCGATAAGAGCTTTATTATGAATGTAGGATAAGATAAGAATTTACAAAATATGAGAAAGATGATATTCTGCAAATTATGTAACCTCACCTTAAAATCGTCATAAGGTAATTCTATTTTTTCTTCTCTCTCTCTCTCTCTCTCTTTTCTTTTTTCTTTGACGCGTAAATTCACAAAGCTGAACGCGATTTCATAAGGCTGATCCACGTACAGGCGCGTGCAGGAATAAAAATGGCGGGAGCGTATAACCTCCTGTTTAGAAAATGACAAACCAAGTTGATCTCGCATGGCGTCTCCTAACGACATTATTCAGCGCGAATTATTTGATCCAAGGACTCTCGCGAAATTCAACCATGCTGCATCTTGTTGTGGAAGGAAGTGGCTCGTAAGGGGTAGAACGGGAAAGATCGGTGTACAAGAGAAGGAAGTGAAACGGGAATAAATGGCGGTACGAGTGAAAGAGAAGGAAGAAGAAAAAAAATGGCTTCATCGAGCAAACAAGCGAATCATTATCGCGCACATAAAGACGTTGTTTTCCCTCTCGTCGACCCACCCTCTTGTTTATGCAGAGGCGACCTCACGTTCCACTTACCCCGAGACACCCCTCCCGATCGGCTGATTTTTTTCGCGATCAGTCACCCTCGTTTAACCCCTCTTCGATTGCGGAACCCTCGACGTGAATCGGCGGACAATTGCGCCATAAGGGTCCTCCATGTTTCACGTACCACCTCAAGAAGGAAGCTCAAACTTTCTACGACATTCGGGACACGTAAGGATTCCTTGTGGGATTAAACGTATAAAAGTATCTTAGCTTCTTGACATTTGCATCGACGAGTATATAGCGGGTGACAATAGAAAACTTTGCCCGGGAAAATTCTAATGTGTTTCTTCTATTTGCCAATATTGATCTATGTGAAGATGACGAATATACAGATTTTTTTGTTCCTTATAAAAAAAATTCATTTATTGTACGACATGAACCTGAAAGCCTTCATTTGTTTATATTCTCACTGTGCCTGAGAATACGCGAGTTAGCTTAAAGAGAAATTGTCAACTAAAAATTGGAATTTCGAAATTGTCAGTGATGTAAAAAAAAAAGAAAATAAAAAGTAAATATATTAGGGTGAAAAGAAATACGGTATAAATTGAAGAAAAGATTATAATCGCAAAACGCAATATTTTCTTTTTATTTCCAATCAAGTTCGTGAGGCGTTGGTATAATTAATGGCGGGCCACAAAAGAACGAGGGGAAGGTCCGTGTTCGCGCAGCATCCCGAAAACGGATAAAATAATATTTTCTATAAAAATTGGAAGGACTCGTATCCCGGCATCAGGATCACAGGGCAAGCAAGCTCTGCTTCAGCAAGACTGGTGTGCTCATGCATAATTCAATCAGAGTTAGACTAGAAACGTCAATACAGCTCGCAGATTATTTCTTTTCCCGGGCTGCTCGGTTCTCTCCTTCCTGCTGGGCGTTTCTCTCTGTCTCTCTGTTCTGCTCCATTCTCTCTTTCTCTCTCTCTCTCTCTCTCTCTCGCTCTTTCTGTCTCTCTGTCCCACTCTCTCGCGACTGTGGCTCCGCGGAGAGAGAAAGAGAATAAAAGAGTAAAGCGGAGCGAGAGAGAAAGAGAAGGCAAGAGCGAGAGAAAATTTCCTCCTCGTACCGCCTGACCCCCCTCGCTTATCCATCCATCCATCCCCACCAGTCTTCTTTTATATTTTAATCAACTAATTCTGCGCAATGCGTACATTTATTGCGCCCTTTCGGACGGCCATTCCGGGTTTTAATTGCGAGACGAGCCTCGCAGCTGATTCGATGGGATTTTTTCAACGGCGTCCAATGAGAGCGATCATGAGGACCGAACGAGCTGAGGCCCGCCGGACGATTTTTCACCGGCCCTTTTCCCTTTCATCTTCCTGACCTACCTGCCTCCCACCTTCACCCCCTTTTGGCTCCCTCTCCCCCAGACCTCGCCGACGCACCTTAATCAAAACGAAAAATCGACTCCCTTTAACTCGCAATGTGATCCGCTTTAGTATTGACACATTTTAAGGATCGAACTTGCGACACGAATAGATTTACGTTGGCACTAATGCCGTTCACCAATTAGATTCCAGTTCTAACTTGGAACATATTTTAGCATACGTATTCAGTGTATATTTATTACAGCGAGAGCACAACCTTTGCTTAATCAAACAGTCAAAGGAGTATCTTGAAAAGAGTCCATTCTTCCGTCATGCCAAATCCGCAACGTCTCATACACACCATGAGATACCATAAAAAAGACGAGAAACGTTATTTGAATTTCCCACCAGACTAGAATCTATCCTATTCATCAATAGGTATAATGGTAGCCATTAGCGTGTGGCTTTAATCTATAGTGCACAAAGCAGCAGACTGTATACTAACCATATATATATACACGCATGTCCCATAGAATAAGGCGTAGGCACAACAAGCAGTCAGACAGGTTAGGATTCGTCATAATTATACAGTATGGTAAGGGTAGTAAAATGGTTAGAAGTTGTCAAGCAGGATGGCGTCGGTGTCCAGAAATCAGAAAAGAAGCATACGAGGGTGATAGCACAATACGAATTATCGCGGGACAGGAAGAGAGAGACAGAGAGAAAGAGAGAGAGAAAGTGAGAAGAGACTAAGGGCGTCGGTACGCAGCAGGGTGAAGGTGGAAGGTAAAAAGGTGAGAGGGCAGAGTGGAAAAAGGAAAAAGAGACAAGTAGATAAGCAGATAGGTAGACAGACAGAACTAAAAGCCAGTATAGGGTAAGCAGACAGGCAGAGCCAGAAAACCCAAGTAGGTATAGGCAATGGCGGAGGCCCGGTTTTTAATGCGAACGCCTCGGCACCGCGAGCTCTGTGTTTTACATAGTCGAGGGTTTGTTCTCCTCTTTTTCACAACCCCTCCATTGAGAGAGCCCACTCACCCCCCCGACCATCCCGTAAAAGGGGCCGGAGGCCCTCCCCGCTCCTCCTATTTCTCCTCTCGCTATACCTACTACTACCTCGTCCCATCTCACCCCGCAGCATTATCCCGTACTTCCCTTTTCCACCCCTACGGCACCATCAGCAACCACCAGCGCTACGAGCCTCCGAGCAAAGAGGGAAATGAAAGCGAAACTGTTCAGCGAGGTTCCCCACCCCCCCTCATGGCACTGCCGCCACCCTACGGCACCCTTCTAATTTTTCCACCCCTTTCACTAAAATTAAAATCAATAGTGGCACCACGTGCCTGGCGACCCCGCCAGAAACACCACCCTCATCAACCCCGACCCCTTCGAGCCCGAACTGTTTTAAAATAGTACCCACATTGGTACTTCTCTCTACCCGGTATACTCTCCTCTTTATTCTCTCTCTCTCTCTCTCTTTCTCTCTCTCTCTCTCTCTGTATCCTTCTATCTCGTGCTTTCGTATACGCTTATATATATTCCGTCTTTGTCGGTATGATTTTATCTTCCTATAACTTGTCCTTCTCTCTTTCTCTCTCTTCCGCTCTATGCTCTGCTGAAATTTCGATAATCTCGTATGAGAGCCCAGCTGCCCGGGCTCACCATCTTTTTCCACTGGAGAATTTCGGGTTTGCAGCACACGGTCTCGTTATCCCGGCCGAATACATTCTGATACCTAAAAGGCCGACACGCGTGTATACTTAATTGTCGTATCTCAGTCGTATAGGAGTAAGAATGACGAATTTTAATATTACTCAATTATACACGCCCATATAATTCGTTACGTTATTCGATGCGTTATATCGGCACTATTGATTAATTCTATTTTTGATACTGCATCATTTCTATATCCATCCAATTATCGGCTCGTTAACCGTGTTCCCCCATAGGCATTTCATTTTCAGGGTGAATTTTTTAAAAGACACCCTTACTTCACACGCTTAATGCAGATGCGAGGGGTTCTCGAGAAATATCCTTTCACGCTGGCTACGTCTGTACTACATGATCGAACTCTGGCTTTTGTGCACCGGGGAGAAGAGAAAGTACGGCGAAGTAGAGAGGAAAAAAAAATTTACAAGGTAAAGAAATTATTATGTACATTTAATTCAAGATCAACCGTATTTCAGGGACATTTTTCTTTTACTATGCCACTAAACAATAATAATCCATCGTGTCAATCACCGTAAAACGATATCAAAACAGAAACCTCTCTCTTGCTATAGCACAACGTAAGACATAAATCTCATTAACATAATGAACTCAGATTAAAATTTTAACGTATAAAAAAAAATTATCCTCTACATTATCCACACTGACACTTAGCCCGTCACATAAATAAATGCACAGTATGTGACGTCATAAGTATCCACGACAGTCGCATACCAACGCACGTTATTCTGTAACGATAATAATCATTTTTTAGTTAATCTAATAAATGAGTAATTAAAAGTAAAATATATATATCATAACATGATATTTTCATTCGTATATTTAGACTCTCGTTTCTTATTATAATTCGGTAAATTATAAGGAGCATGTAAACAAGATAATACGGCAGAGTCAGTGGGTCCATATCAGGACGTATAGGCATCGCGTATAGGATCCAGGAAGCAGGAGGAATTCTAACAAGCTATCCGGAAACGGAAAACAGCACGAGTAACAGGTAAGGTTCAATCCGGTTAAAGCATACAGGTGGCCGACCACGTTATCGTGTGGGTTGCGGGCATATGTTTACAAACACGAAGGAGAGCTGTGAGGGTGCGATGGGGTAAGAACGCGAGAGAGCCACCGAGAGTGGCGAGGAGAGTAAAACGATAGAGAGAGACAGAAGGAGAGAGAAAGAGAGAGAGAGAGAGAATGAGTGAGCATGAGCGAAAGAGTGAGAGAGAGAGAGGAACGTGAGAGGGTTGGTTGGTATCGGAAAACCCGTCATGCTCACCCCAGCATAGGAAGGGGCTGGGGCAGGGGGAAGGGGAGTTCGGTATGCGAAGAGG
Organism: Pachycephus smyrnensis; assembly: GCA_030142225.1. Classification (NCBI taxonomy): domain Eukaryota; kingdom Metazoa; phylum Arthropoda; class Insecta; order Hymenoptera; family Cephidae; genus Pachycephus; species Pachycephus smyrnensis. Next base: position 403,987 of record JARQST010000342.1, read on the forward strand.
AAAGGACATCGAAGAGGAACTAACCCCGAACCAACCCTGAAGATCTCAGACTCGTTTATCTGTTTGTAAACAAGAAGGGTCCAAGGACTAATCCCGAGGAATGATTCTGCGTCGTCAGGAATCGATCCTCTATGAGAATCTTGACCAGGAGCACACCTGTCGCATGACGAAGAGATTTACGTTTTTTCTTTTAATCGCTTGTTTTATCCTATAATATATATATATATATATATGTGTGTAGCGTATATATTATATTGTCCAATTATATATAGATGGGTATGTATAGTCGGTCCCGAGTTCAATGTGTTTTTTTTTATAGATCGAGACCAGCGAAGTCTTTAGCAAACCACACGTGCCTCTATATAAAATTTTGGTTACAAACTTTGCATATACATGGTTTTGCATTGAAATATACTGCAGTTTCATATTTTAGAATGTATTTCTGTGATTGTATGGAAAATCGCGTGTGATTTGCTAAGGATTGCATTGTTTGCGGACTGTCAAAAAAATGCATTGAACTCGTGGACCGACTATAGTTCAGCTTCTAATACAACTCTTTCTGCTGCTTCTCTCTCTCTTTTTCGCTCTTTTTTTATCACTTATTCAGCTGATCTGGACCGGTTGTCTGTCTTACTTTGGTCTGGCCCAGTCATTCCCGGTCTCTCTCTGTTTTACCGATAATCGGTAAACAGGTAAAAGGGACTGGCGTATGCTGGATTCCCATCCCTTGTTACGGTAGGCGCGGCAGGGGGGCTGGGGGATGGGGTGCGAAAACACAGGATATCAGGAACAGGAAACCCAACCTCCTGTCCCTCAGCCTCTACATCCAGTCTGTCTACCGGCTCCTTTATCTGTCTGTAAACATTCGTGTCGATGCTGCCGGCCGTGAGAATGCGGAAGGATAACGGGAAATTCAGAGGAAAATTCAGACAGAGGTATAGAGAAAGGGTCTGTGAGGGACTCGATGAATTGGAGAATCAAAAGAAATGATGAATGGGTGAATGCTAGGAGAAAGTATACGAAGGACAACTCCGAATCAATCGCCGTTCAGGCTGTGTGATGGGTTCACTGAGCCAGGACCAATACAGTGCTTTTTTTTTTATTCAAGATCTCCTGTCACGAATCCTTTTTATTATCATTTGGGTGTCATTCCTTTTTATCATAGATAACTTTCATCGTACTCTCTTTACTTTGTGACTTGACTTGTATCGATGCTTATTTTGAAATTATCATAAGCCAATTGTATACCAAAGACCTTTGATATTTAACAATTGAGATTCAATGATTTTACATGAATATTTCTAAACTGTAAAAATATTACTATTCTCAAGAGTGTTAATGCATAAGCGATACCCGGTTAATGTATACAAATTAAAAAAAAATTTTTCACTTTTATCAAGGAAAAAAATTAATCGAATATAGACCATCACGAAATTATTTTCATTTTGTACATAGATACAAGAAACGTTGGTACCAATTTATTATTCTATTATCAGTCTCGCTACTTCGCTTGTCTTTCTTCTTTCTCTGCAATTTTCATACTTTTTCAAAATCGACTTCCGGCTGTCGAAGGATGTTCCCTCCGTGAAATCTCTATTGTACCGATTCGAAGCGATTAAACGAGCTTCACTGTTTTCCAACGGAAATTAACGTCGCATGAGAATCGAACGCCCTCTCATCCCCCAATAAATTACCTCCACTCCTTTTTTCTCTTTTCCCTTACCCAGGATGCTTTCGCGTTTTGCCAAAAACCGTCTGACCGTTTCTCTATCTAGGTCGACGCCTGCCCGACTCTCCCGTTACCGTCGCCCTCTCCCCCATCCCCTTCCCGTGCTCCTCCCAACATACCAACAACTCGCACGCTAATTTGAATGAAGCATCGTATCGTTATCCGGCTATTCAATAATACAATCCGGTACACGTGGACACGTTTCCGGGAAAAAAAAAATTGAAGGAAGAACTTCGCCTCGTTATTTGTCAGTCAAATTATCGACCGTTAACTGCGTATAGCGATACGTCACTTTTATGCAAACGAAGAGCACCCGCGGTAATTTAAATTAAAATTACTAAAAATAATATTAACGAAGTAACACACAAACCAGTTTGTTTATGAGACCAGCCCCTCCACCCTCCCCCCCCCCCCCTATTTTGCACGAAAATATAAACTGGTCCTTATATCCCGTAAGTTTTAATCATTGCTAATTAACGTGATACAACTCAGCTACCTATGTTTATAACGTATACAGGCATTATTTAGTGTACTTCCTAATTGCCAAGACGCAATATTTTCGGTTTTATGTTTTCCAAGAGATTACGGAGAAGAGAAAAAATATATAAATGGTTTTGGTAACGCGAAACCTACTTAGGCCTGGTTAACGTTATGAGATGTAAGGCCTTGCGGCAACCGTGTATTCGTATCCGACTGGCAGCCCCACCGCCATCCACAATGCGATGGTATTGATTAAAAGTACATTCGTGTTTTCATAATGTTGTATCTGTACCTAGCCCCAGCCACCCCTTGCTCTCCCGTCCCTGCCCGCCCACGCCGACACTACCCCGCACAACGGCCAACCTGTCTCTCGCTACGTCCCTGCGGCGGTTGCAGACGGCACAATTAAATCTCAACTAATCGGCTGATTGATAACTCGATTTTATAGCTAAAAATAATTGGAAACACGAAAACTCGAAATGACGAACGTGACTGCGAGCCAATAACGTTATATTCATCTGCCGATCTATTTCGCATCGTTGGTGGCATAACGAATTATTCGTTGACGAATCGTGCATTGATATTATACTTTGTTTTTATGACGAAAGGATATCAAAGGATATTTTTTCGAAAATTTACATATATGGGAATGGAATTAATTTTTTCACATTTTTACTACGTGTGGTGGATGATTTCTGGAATTGTATTGTAGGTTATTGTATTGACGATATTGTTTATGTTGGATATTGTGGAAATTGGGAAGTTTGTTAGTTTTTTGTTTTTTTTTTAGTTTTTTTTAATTGTATCTTTTGACTAGCCACAATAGCCTCGGGATGCTGCTATCTGTATTAGGGAAGGAAGGAAAGACGCGGAAGAGTTCGGGCCCCTCCCTTTCAGGATCAACGAGGGTTGCTCGCTGGGATAGCTCAGGGGTTGGTAGAGAGACGGGCTTGCGTGGGCGGTTTTTACTATTGATTACCGAATTAAAAACGCGCATGCATAATTCAGTGATATTTTCTCCTCGATGGCGCTGCGGTCGGGGGTGGTTTTCGTGGGTTGAGGAAATGACCGTCAGGTGGCAGATAAATAAGGGATGAAGACGGTAGCGCTGTGACATTCCGTGGCGGGTTGTTGTACCTCAATAAGGGCTGCTCTTCCATGTATCCAGCGACGCAGGGTTGATCTTTTACCGGCTTACAGTAAGGGCGACTCTTTACGAAAGTACCATCCGTCGCATGTACTTTTTACACTGATACACTTTTTACCGACCGAGTCTGCAGCTCTTTCGCACCCCATCCCCTTTGCTTCGTCACGGCCGTAAAACTTTCACACAAGAATTAAACATTTAACACAAAACGCGAACACGCGAAAGTCAGATTTAGCGATATTCCTTTGATTCTTTTCCTTCGAAAAAAAAATTTACAAAAAATAAATAGACAAATTTCAGACTGATATCAGCAAACAGATGCTGATGTTATTTTTAACACAGGAATTATGGAAAACTTCAATTATATCGAAGAACTTGGATCAATCAATTTGTAACAATATAGACCATAATTAAAGGAGAACTAAAATTGGGTATTTCACACGCAAAAGACACCTTGACGTTTGATCCTTTATTTTGCAAAATAAATTGACATGTATAACATGATACCTTTGCATTCAGCGAACAGAACGTACTTTCGAACTTCAATCGAAAAGAATGGTGTCCTCGAAAACGTTTCGCGAGAAACGAGATCTCGGCTATAGAAGCTTACTTTTTACGAGTAGTTCTCCTTTCCGACTTATACTTCCTACTGTTACGGTTAATTGATCGTATGGAACGGTTGAGTGATGGAGCCGCAGCTCTGGCTTACAATTAAATCTTATACGTTTAAGTTCCCCGATTAAATTATAAATTGACTACCTTCTACGAGTTTATTACGTCTATCTTATCGTATTAAATGGGGTTGGTGGGGTTAAGGGTGAGGGGTCGAGAAGGGGGGGGGGGGGGGTCCATTAGATAACACGTTAGTCCGTGCAGGAAATTCGCGAAATTATTTTTTTCTTTTTTTGTTAATTTTCATCCTTTTTTCCTTCGATGGTTTATCAAAAAGAGGAAATGGCACGTTGAGTATTATGGAAGTCTTTTCTTTCTTTCGTTTCATTGAGAATCTTTTCATTGTGGATATTTTCCTTCGGCAGTTGTGTGCAGATATCTTCTACACTGGTACGCATTATTTATCACTAGGGATTTAGGATTCTTAAGAAATCCAGAGCAGCAATACGTTGTCCCGCGTAACCAGGCCTTGACTCTTAGGGCTAGAAATTACCTAGAATAGAATTTGATTTACTGCCGTACACTCTTGACGATCCTTAATTACTGAACGATCCGTTTCGTGTCTTGCAATCAATTCGGACTTCCATTTATTCAAAATTTTTGAAAAAAAGTAATAAACAAGTTACTCGACGACGCTTTAATAATTATGGGTCGATGCAAATCTTACTTTCGTTCAGATCCGTTGGTCTCCTCCTTTATTCAAAAATTTGGCGAACAGATCAATCCTTGTATTTACATTGCACGTATCTTTTTTTGCAAACATTCACCTGCACGCCAATGCATGAGTGTAGCCAATCGATTCTCGAAAAGTCGGAAGTGAGTCAGTATCATTCAACCCTACGTGAGATTTCATTTATTTATCAATTACATTAGACATCCAGCATTATATAAAACCTATAGCCACACCTGGCCACGTTAAAAGGGCCAAAATACATTCGTTATCAACGATTACAATCGTATTCTAATATGAAAGTACTAATTCTACGCACTATTGTACAATCACATTGAAACGCACGATAAAGGTTTTCCGTTTTGCTAATAATCGTATAACCAATTGGGCAAAGCCAAAAATCGATAAAGGATCGATTAAATGTTGCTCGAACATAAAAACCATCAATAAATCTCGAACATCAACATACACAACAGCATCATTAACAGTGACAATTAACGACGGAGCATTAACCTCATATTTATGTGATAAACGTTCTAAACCGAACAGTATAAAACTCTGAATGATGATCAACATATAATTGCACATAACTCGAGAAATGGACGATCCTCTTAAATAACTATTTGGCACTAGAATCCACATGGAGCATTAAAGCTTATTCTAATACTGACAATTATCGTCCGAGCTTTTTTTTTTATTAAAATCTCGTCATAGAAAAAAGTCTACGCCCGAACCTCGCTGCAGATAAACGTGAAAGAGCTATGGCGTCGGTTACATCTAGGTTCAAATCCCACGGTATATCTAGAGTTTAAATCGGCAACGATCCTGTGGCTGCTCGTAATACCCACGCAGGGAGGTTCGTTAGTCGACAATTGTTCTTGAAATTTACCGGCGTTCACTGTAGTTAGTCGACATTGTTACCATCAGCTCATGGCACTGGGATACATAACACGTATAACACGTACCAACCTACCGGCATCCTTTCATACTAAAATTCCCTTTAAGCATCCATCCATCCACCCACCCAGCCACTTCGTCACTTTCTTCCTCGTGGCAGCATGATTTCGCTCGTGCGTCTTCGTGTTTCTTCGGTTGAATAAAAAGTCATACGGGCTCCCCTTCGGCATGAAAATTCGTCACGACACGCGACGGATCCTTGAATAGCTTCTAGGTTAGAAAACCAAGAAAAATCCTTAGGTAATCGAATTAACTTTCCTTCTTTTCCTCAATTGGACTGACTTCGTTTTGCAGGAGTTCAAACTTCGGATTCAATCCTGGTAATATACTTTTGGTGCTGGTTTTTATCTGACTGTAAATGTCTAGTGACTTTTTCGAAAGATCCAGTTCTAGGGTTTCCTCGATCAGTCGTGGCGGGATGCTTCCACTGCGTTTGTGACTTGGTACGAAGCTCAAACCTGGTTGATCCTTTTTCGTTACCACTATCTTCTCCGGGGTGAGGGTACCGTTACCCAGCTTCCTTTGTTGCTCCTGTATTGTATCCTCCTGAGCATCGTCCTTCAGTAACGCGCCGGTTATCACTGGTTTACTGCCAAAATCTACACTCAGTGCTTTCTGCTCCATTATTTCTAACTTGTTTGGAGTGGTCCCGTTCACCTGGAGATTTGGATTTGATCTGACCGTGTCCGTTGAGACACTCGCATCCGTTGAGTCCGGTTGATCTATCGAAGATCCTGAATCGTTAGAGGATTCCGTGTTTATCTGCTTTTCCGACAATGGGAGCTTTAAACAAAAAAAAAGATGATGGTACTTACAGTAACGTCGGTTATTAAGTATATTGTATTTTTATTCTTCCAAGAAAGTGGCCGTAAAACGTAAAATGGTACTTGAAACGTTTATTATATCCGATGTAAAAAAATGGTCGAGGAAGAGCACGTTATCCTGATGTCATATGTATAATATATATATGCTTGTATAATCAATTTTACCAAATGACATCCCCTTACGTTTTCGCTCGCAGCATCCTTATCGATACTCGGCTCTTTCGATTCATCCAGCAGAGTCTTCTCCGTGTCAGGAGATTTATCAAACTCCACCCACTTGGATCCGCCCTCAAGTTTTCGCGAAAGTGAATCAGTCTCGTAGCCCGCGTAGACGGAATATCCAAAATGTCCTGCGTCATACTCAACCTGATTGCCATAACGGTAGCTAGGATTGGCTGATCCTTGACTGGAGATCGATAGATCAGATTGCGATAGGCCAGTGTTGGTACTACCAAACAGTTTGGTGTTTTCGAATCCTGAAATCATACAAATGTTACATTTTAAAAAAATCATCCCTTAACGTTATCAATATATCCAATAGTTATTCAGAACTTTTTCATACTATATGACTGAGTAACCCTGTATGGCTTGATAACTCCGTATGTATAATTTCAAATGAATAAAAAGCACGTGTAGATCGATACACTAAAATATCTTGTAGCACCAGCTAAATGAACTTGATGAAGCTAAGACGGGTTAAACTGGGTCACGAACAATTTTAGACTCAATGTATTATGTATGATATTCAAAACGAGCTGTGGAACGTACGTTTCTGCCATTCGTACTTTATGCCAGAATAGAATCCATTTTGCAAGCTTTATCAATCATGAAACCTGTCGATCATCGTCACACACGAATTCAGATATTAGCATGACAAAAAGTCCCTTAAATTTCCTTTAAACTATTTTTCATATTTCATCCCCTACGCGTATCTAAACTCCTAAATGCTTTACTTCGGTACAGCATACAAGTGATTAGAAAATATAAATATTATATAATATAAATTGATTATTAATCCTCACAATTATTCCTGTACTGTACGAACAACTGCCAGTAGTACCTGTACTTGAAAGATGTCAGTGGAATGTATAATTTTTGTTTTAAAGTGAAACGAATGTAAACAATAAGTCTTTACAAAAAAAAGTCTGTAGAATTATGCAGTTCGTGTTAATTGTCAGGTGCTAATTTACGTGCTGCATACCTCAAGCATTTACACAGTCATACACAGAGACTGTACCTCTCGATTTTACAGTATGAAACAATGACACGGTACAGTCCGTACAATAAAAAATGTCCTCCTTTAATTCTCTCGCAACGCACCCCTGCGCTATACCCTTTAACCTTTTTAACGTCAACTTTTACGAAGGTGGCTTTTATACGTTCAACGCTGTCTCGTTATCAGGAACGACCAGTAATTCCGTCCTGCTTGATGTTCACTTAAGGTAACTGTTTTGCATGTCGATCCTTTTTAATGCAACCTTTACTAGGAATTTTCTTTTAAAAAGATATATCTCTATACTGAAAACCCCGTAGCGCCGACCCTAAGGAATATCCACTTGGTATTCGTAATTTCGTGTACGTCCAATTATATACTGATACAATTCCAAGATGCACTGGGTGCATCTGGAAATGCAGCAGCTGTGCAGGGGGTAGTGTCTGAATAATAAATTGAACTATAAAAATTGAATAACCTGAGGTGCGATCTTCCGGAATCTCTTCGCGATGCACCAGCGCTTGCTGATCCGTTACTCTACCAGCAACGTCATCCGTCGAGCCTTTATTTCCATCAGTTTCGTCGCTCTGATATCCTGGTTGCACTTCCACTACGAACGAGCAACTGGAATCTTCGTACTTACGATTCTTGTCCTCCATTGTTACCTGTAACGAGATATAAGGGTCGTAAAAACGTTGTAGGATTAAACTTTGTATATATTTTTATATAACGAGATCATTATTGTCGTCTTGATGTTAGCTGCACTCTGATGCATTAAGTTGCTGACGGTGTTGGTTGCCGTTTATCGTGATAGAGGTAACTGTATCGGGTTTACTGTATTATCGCTGATTATAGTATTTATAGTGTTGGGAAATATTCGTATGGAAATATTATTCAGGCGAGCGTATTTATGCTGCTCGCGTCAACCGTCAAAATATCATAGCGTCGTTCATGCCTCGTGAACCGTAATGACGTCGTTAGCGGCATCTTTATCGAAAGATATACAAGAATTTTTAAGTTCTCCTTTTTACGGATAGCAGACACTCTTCTAGCCTGTAAGTTTTTTTTGTATTCTCAATGCACTTTAGCAACTAAGTAAAATGCATAGTTGATCTGTGAGATTTGTTGGTTTTCTTAAATAATTAAATTAATTAAGGTAATCTCAGTATCATAAAGAAGTATCCTTAATACAAGGTTAAGATTGCATATGAAACGTTGACGCTGTCAGTAACTATAACGTGCGGCAGTGAGAAAGACAAAAATGATTTAACTTTCTTTGCTTCCTTCACTCTGCATGATAATTCATAGTTACGCTGCACTTCTGAATTTTTCCGTTGCAGCTGCATCTGTCCGCACGGTGAATGCATAAGTAAATATGTCTTCGCAGAAAGGAATGAAGAAATGGAAAACGATATCTAAATGTTTATTTAAATCATTCTTAGTTGCTCTCACTTTTGATTGCATTGCAGTCCGAGGCGATGCAAATTTAAAAGATCGATAGTACACCGGTGCAAGATGCACTAGACAAATTGGTTCCGTTCGCTACGAGAGACAGAAATTGTTCCGTGAAATTAATTGTGAACATTTATACTCTCCAACTGTCAAACTCCTCATCAATAAAGTCAAATCTCAATTAAGCTAAAGAATTCATTCTTAACTACCCTATTTGCCGGAGTAATGACCCTGATAATTTTCAAGCTATCATTAAACCACTTCATTGCCTTGTGTTTCGTGGTACAGTGAACTCCTGGAATTTACGCTATCTTCGCGAAATTTCTCCTTGAACTTTCCAAAGGTGAATCCATTTCCTAAGGGTTGTAACACAGAGTTTACTCAGGAATGCAGTACACCCTAAAGAGTGGAATCAATGAACAATCCATCAAGGGATCGGCTCTTCCATATATTGAATTGTAGAATGCCTGAAGGAACATACAGTTCAGATACAGCAGTCATTAATAATAATTAATGACACATGATATTCAGTCATCCATTTACCCTCGTGTGATCATTATGGAACAAGCCTGACAGAGAGTATCGCAAACCACTAAGATAACGCAACGCAGAAATACTTTTTGAATGGACTGTACTCGCCGCAACATTTAAAAATCTTAAAACGTTCATGTACCACGTGACAGCAGTCCTTAGCATCAAGAATGGTAATGCTAAAAAAATATTTTTCAAATATACATTTGAAGTTAGGTTTATTTTTTTGGGACTTTTTCACCCTTAATTTTTCTTCCCCACAGGATTACACTCCTGGATCGCTGCCAGTTATTATGCAGACATCTGAACCTTCTTCAAACGTTGCTAGGCTTAAAGGTAGGTTGCTAGGGTTGATGTGTATCCCATACGCCCTTATATATTTACTTCTCCCGGGGGTAAATCATCTCGCGCTCCGTTTATTCTCACGTCCTTTGTCGCTCGTCGCGACGCCACTGGATTTTCTATCTACAGAATCCGGAAGGAAACGAGGGCTTTCTGGCAAATGGCGTTATGCGACTCAGCTCCACGCCCTTTCATTGTTCAATAGTTTGGTCGCTTTGTTGGTCGCTTTGTTGGAGACATTGGGGGTTGGAGCTTCTACTGGCGATGGTGTTGGATGAGTTTCTGCGGGATAACGTAAACCAGTAAGTAGGTCGATAGGCGGAGACAAGATTGGCTGGTAACCTTCGACCTTGTGGTTCTTGATGAAATTCGGTAATTCATCGAAGTCTTCTCTTTGTCTCTTTATCAGCGTCAGGGTATGGGTACATTCAATGGGAGCTTATACTGCTGAAAATTGCTTGTATGAATTGAAAAATTAAATTAGGAATCAGGAAGACTGTATTATTAAAGTTTAGATTGTGTTTGTAGATTAATCTATTATGTACCTCACGATTTTTAATTAAATTCTATGATACTGAAAAATAATGGCAATTCTATGGTAAATATATATATATATATATACACACAAATTCTTCTATATATATCTTCTGTGTGTGTGTGTGTTTATATATACATATATTCTAAGAGGATTTGTATATTAAAGGATTAATCGATTAATTTTTGTATTGAACACATTTAATCCTACTGACAACCAATCAATTCTCTTTGTTGTTTCGCACCGAATTTTCGTTAATTAATACGAACCAATGCCAGTAGGATGGACATTACGCTAATTGGTAATTGGTAACGACGGTGTATGTTCAGTCTGGGTCGGATGGCAATCGATACTGCAGAACGTTCAGTAATTAAGTACATTTGCATCGACGATTCCCGGGACAATAGCGTCTTCCCCGTGGTTCTTTTAAAAAAAGAAAATTGGCACGATATAATCATTCACGTCTTATATTCTAATTACAGACCCATAACGTCATCTTTCTATATACGATAAAAATCGATTAGTCAGTATTCTAGAAATATTCCTATCAAATGAGATCCCAGCGGTGATCTGAATATTAATAAAATTTATCTGAATAAAAAAGTGAAGTTACTAAAATTCCATAAATAAATTAAGGTGAATCAAAAAATTTGGGCATTATATAAAATTAGCATACTTCATCCTCTCTCTACAATTAATAAAATTAAGATACTCACCCCTCACAAATGAATCTGTATTATTCCTTTAATTAATTCGACAATAAAAAAATATACTTACTGCTCTCTCCTCTGTTTCCACAATGAGATGGTTATTTTTGAGGGTGAGGGTGATGATGTTACCATTAGGGTTCTTGCTCGTGTGATTCCCAGGGGATGCGTACTCCACGTTACTTGCCGCAAGTGCCACTTCCTCCATCACTTCCGTCTCGCAGATGTACCTGGGACCATCGATTCCGTTCACCAGCTAAAAATAAATAGAGAATTTCCAATAGCTATTAATAGGATCGCATGGGGATCACGTTAAATATATATAATTAGGACCCACTGAATTTCACCGTAGGGAATACGGGGGGTTTGAAAATTGACAAGGTAAATACGAAGAACCGTGTAATACGTGTTTGAGGTCTTTTTATTAAGAAGAATAAAGTAAAGAGTGCCATGAGAAAATCCACATCCTAAACGTCAAATATTGTGCGAGGAAACATACTATCAGCCCATCTTTCACGATATCCAAAAGGCAGAAAGGATATAGATAACTAGCGTGAGTTAGGTGTAGTATAGGAGGAGAGAACCGAAAATGGCGAAAGTTTCGCAAACACCAAAGTCGTAGAGAGCCATTGATATTTGTCTGGGAAATTATTTGAGATATCCACTATATATAACAATACTCAGGCTAAAGTATATATACAGCCAGTAGTTATATACTGGATCTAGCCAGACACAAAAATTGCGTGAAACACTAGAGTATTAGATAAATTAAAGTGATACAGGTCACTGAAGACTTATACGTCCAATAAAAAGACCAAAGATTAAATCGGTATAGAAAATCAATAGGTTGTACTTTATTTATAATTTTCTTTTATTTTTCTCATTTCTTTCTCTTCCTAGTACCTCCTCTTCTTCAACTTTTGCCACTTTTATGCGACGTCGGGATGAAATCTAGTCGCGTCTAATAGCCAGGAATCAATGAGATTCTTTTGCCGAGATAATCGAAATCCCTTGGGCCGTGATGCAACCGGAAGAATGAGGTATTGATCCACGGTGTAAAGCGAGTAAATTTTCAATCCGCGACGACGACGTCGACGACAACTGACTGCCATTTCCAGATAAAGAGAACTGAAATGAAATATATAGTCCTTGGACGGCGACGAGTGCGAATTGACGTGTAATTGAATATATCTATGGCACTACAGCATTTCCACTTTACATCAAGTCCCGTATAGTCGTTCCATTGCTAGTTAACCTAACCTAACCTAACCTAACCTAACTTGGGAACCTATAATAATAATATACTAATATACACAAAAGCCTGTTTCACCAGTTCGCCCGTATTTACATACACATAACACTGCCAGTGTTCACACTTTCCCCGATGCATATAAGTAGGTACTGCCTACGCCGGGATACGTCGTCTGAACATGTACGGTATCTGACCACTTTAAACTTTGAATAGCGACTACACCGTATCTACTTACTAAAAAGATTCGCATGCTGTACCTCCGAATATTTATTGGAAAACTCCAAGCACTTATGATCAGTATAATGTCTAGCGACGATCGAACCGTATCTACTTAACCGACTCGTATATATACGTATATATTGCATATAGTATCATACAGTCTGGCCTATAGTTCCTTGCCGTATCGCTGATCTACTTAAAGGCGAATCTCTACGGCAGTTCTGGCTGAATTTACTGCAACCTCTTTAATGGTTTCGTGACGTTGCTCTAGATTTATTAAAATACCAGCAGCATTCCAATGAACCGTAACTTGGTTTACGTGAGCATTCACGGTGTACGGAATTTGACACGGACGTATTCAAAAAGGGCTTGAGTCCACTCGGAATTTTGCTACCCAGTTTCAGAACGACGTATGCACTCGACCTCATTATACAGACGATGGTATAGCGTCAGGGTATTCCGTTTCCGGTTATTCCCCCTTTCAGCCGGTTTGCCACTCACCCTTGGTTTTTTCAGCGTCGTTTTACAATTAATTACATCACGGGGTTTCGGGACTTCATCAAGAACTTCCTCTTGTTGGTCCTTCGACTCCAAGGAAACTTCTTATAAGGGCTGCTTTTAATTTCACGACAGTTCAACCGATAATCGACTCGGAAACCATTTCGACGTCCGCTGCAGTAGGAAGGCGGAATTCTTACAGCCATAATAACGTCGTTTCGATACTCTGGCTAGTTTTCCAAAGCACGTCATTTCGTTTCTTAACGTTTCTAAATTACGTCTCGACTGTACCAAGTAAACTTTCGTATACTGCCCTCGCTAGTGGATAATTCTCAACCCCCTCGCATAACTACCCCTCACTCCACTCTCGCTATACGCTTCTCTACTTCTATCCGCATGTCGTTCTAACGTCCTCGGGATGTGCGATAAAGGTTGCCCGACGATTCTGCCCTTTTTTTTTTATTAACGGCCTAACATTTTGTAAGAGATGGCCATTACGCTAGCGACAATATCGCCGCTACTAGGTAAGAAGATATAATGCGTTGGTATCTCGTACCCCTAGGGTGAAACTCGACATTACATATACATACGTATATATATATATATATATGCATCTAGGTACGTATTCCACCGCGTTGAAGTCATTTTCCCTATTTCACCTCTTTTTACGAGCAGCAAAGAGTCGGTGCCAGGTTTGGCAACGAGAAGAGACGCCAGTGCAGTTGAACCGTATACCTTAGCTGAATATATTTGGTGTGAATGAAAATAAAGCACATATATATTCTCATATCCATATACGAAAATCGATAACTTTGATGACACAGTACCATAAAGCTCGATTCACTCAGTTAAACTAATGATATTAACAAAAAAAAAAACTAAACCCCTAGGGTCCCTAGAATCGGACAAATTTTCGAAAATTCGCTGCCGCTTTATAGTCACTGAAAAACCCATACAAACAAAAAAACTGTGAAGTTCATCGAAGTAGTGACTTGTCATAGAAATAGCCACTATATGCTAAAAAATATTCACCAGTGAGACCTTTGAGTATATTTATACCTATATATACAGTCGTATAATACTTCCTGTGAGAAACGTCATCAGTAGCCCCATACCTGTGATCTAAGCAATTGCGAATGATGGGATAGTGATAGAGATCGGAGGTTAGGAAGGAAGGGGGGTATTCGATAGAATGATGTAATCTAAGATAGATGGCTGATGTGCGCACAGGTCATTGAACGTCTGGCTGTTTAGACTTAGATCGACTTAAGGTATGCCTACTGCTTTGTAATCGGCTGCATTTTTTTCCCTACTACCACTGTCTCTCTCTCTCTCTCTCTCTCTCTCTCTCTCTTTCTCTCTCTACCTCTATACTCCTCTCTTCCACTAGTCGTCATGTTTTTACTCACTCGAGGTCACGCTATTCATTATACTTGCATTATATCTACATATACGTTTTTACACAGTTCCGTAGACAAGAGTGATGTTTTGTCTCGTGAAATCGTACCGCTAGACGATGAATAGATGCGTATTCACGTCTTTGTCTGGCTTGCTAGACATCAGCCAGACTAGCTCGTTCAAGGTTAGCCACGGTCACATATACATTAGAAGAGAGGAGCCAGATTCATTTTGTTTATACGACGTAGAATGGTTTGTGTACGCAGACGTATGTAGAGTCATACGAGCATATACAGATGATAGTGTCTGTTGGGTATAACCACTTAGGCTGAAACCAGTAGCCTGAGATTCTAGTGGGTTTTAATTTCAGGTCGCGAATTCCCCTCGAGACACGATAAAATGTATCTAGACCTCTTTTAGCATAACAGTCCAGAGTCGCCTGTCCACGAATAGGCGGAGCCCATGTAAGACATCATCCTCGGCATAAGCAAGCGACGTATCCCTCGAGAAAACGACTTCGTCAGAGGTCGATGACCTTCCTCTTCCGCTTTGGAAGCTTTGCGTGCCTCTTGAGAGACCGCAGTGTCCACTGGTTGCAACGTTTATTGGCGAGCAGGTAGGAATGATACAGAAGAAATCGATATCTCGATATGCTTTATAGGTTAGGTTGAGAGAAAACGTGGAATAAAAAGAAGAGTATGGCTTGTCCGATTTAAGTAGATATATATGCTGGAGTTATATATGTGTATCGCCACGTGGTGTATATACATATATATAATTGTAGAGTGGATAAATCAGAAGGGAAGGAATCGCAGTGGAGTCATCATTTCTTTATTACTCTTTCGCTATATGGAAAATAGAAAAATGTTTTTCCGCCATCTTGAACTCCCTTCTATTTATCATCGTTGAGGGAGCCGTAGGAACCATATAGTTAACCTTCCTCTATTCGATTCACTAGACGCGGCTTCCAATGTGGCAGATACTATTTGTCATCTCGGAAAATGTTAGCCGAAATCCCTAAAAGGTTACGACTGGCTAAAACCTACGTCCCAGCAGAAATCGTCAGCCGATCCCACGCAATTTGGCTGCGGTTAGCAGAACTATAGATGAATTCTCCTGAGTGTCCTATATTTTCGGGCCTTTCACCTCTGGGTCGATTCACAACTGGCCGCTGGCTATCCCTGGCTTTGTTCCCGTTTGTCTGGCTTAACAGATCAGCTTTATTAGTTTGGCTTAGTTCACAACTGGGTAGGATTTTGAGTCGCGTGATGAATAATCCAGGAATTGACGAAAAACTCATTATCTCTCGATACGGCAACGTGTACTGGTTGACATTGTCCAATATTTGTATTGACTCTTGAATCGGGATAAACGGACCACTGGTGTTTGCTAAACAAAAGATAGCAGTTGAAACGAACGAAACGTATACCTAATCAGGTTTATTTTGTATTGCTTTTTTTTTTACGTAATAAGAGATCTGGGCGATGATTATTGATAGGTATGCTATTTTTGAGAGGGGTAGGAACTGTCATTAATTGACATTAATCTGTTTGATAATATATGAAAAAAAAAACTTTATCACTATTTAATTACATTTTATATACCTATTCTCATATTGCATATCGTACAATCAGCTGCATTAACACTAGTATCATCACCGCGTCACGCAGTCAATTACGCAGCGAAGCGAGACATTATTTTCAGATGATTATCCAGTAAATCTAAATTCCCCCTCACGTGTATACATGTATATATATACACACACACACATCCAACAGTCAATTTCGACACTGCGCTATTCCCACGAAAACGTCATATTGCGTGGGAAGCGTCACCGAAATGAAACGATGCTATAAGTCTTTACAGAGAGAACCAGCCTCCACGTGAAAGAGAAAGACACAGAGAGATAGAGCGCACGACGAAGAAATAAAATTTACAAAAAATAAAAAAGGGAAAGAACAAAGAGACCGCACCCTTCTAAAAATACAAAATCGTATTTACTAGTCGTAGGCTGGAAAACGACTCCATTACGGTTTCTATACGTTTATTTCGAAAGATGACGTGTTCCACTGAGCCTACACTATAGAGGGCATACATTAGATACACTATACTAAAACACGTATATAAATGCTACAAGTACGCGTACCGTAGTTCAAGGTTAGGTACCAAGCGGAAGTCTGTCTCTAGTGTTATTTCAAATGAAGGAGAACCGTGGCGCTGCGCAAACATAGTCTGCCTCAAGGTTAGGTTAGGTTAGCTATAGCATTAGACACATCTCTGCACAGTAACATAGGTTAGTGACACGGACAAGGCCACGTTTGACTCCTAAGCTAACTTAGGACTTAGAGTGGGATATCTTTCTCTGTTGTCGCATCGAGTGTTTGCCAAATGACGCACTCGGGCGTGGCTTCTCAAATGCTAACCAAGCCAAACGACAATCGCCAACATCTGCTTCTTTCTTTTCTCTTTCCTTTCATAGGCTTCTCCTTGCTGTTTATTATACTCGATACTAGCGCTTTCTCTCTCTTTCTCTTTTTCTCTTTTTCTCTTACCACGACATCGCAACTCGTGAGTTATCTACGACGAGGTTAAATATTTTTACGCTGCAAGGTTCTCTCGGACTGATAAGAGAAACTAAGGTCTTGTCCGCATAAAGAGGGATTAGAATGTTATGCGATCTTTGTATCTCGCAGCTTGGGACCTCGTTATTGTGCACCTGCGAACTAAAAAGTCTCGTGAATTTGTTACGGACTTTTTGTTGCAATTTTGTATTTTTGTGCATTATATTTACCGTCTCGCGCGAATTCAGCCTTCACCAGTGACGCTTACGTTTCATAGAGTACTTTCATTCGAATGAAGTAATGCTAATTCGCCGGCCTTTTCTTCCGCCCTATTACCATTTTCCTTTATCCGCAATTTTCTCCTGTTGAGAGGATCAGATTACAGGGGGAAGACTTTTCTTTTGTTGAATGGGTTACGGCTCTGTTGCATTTCTTCTAGCGAAGGGCACCTTCCACCTATGGATACAATAGAGGCATACGTATGTCAGACAGATATAAAAAAATAACAGTTCCGAAAGGATTGTTCAATAAGAGATGGCTCTCTCGCAAAAATTATCTTTCTATTTATCTTGGACGTTTTTTTTCTTTTTTTCCCTCTTGTGAAATTCAAGCTTTTTGTAATTGATCTATAGTTAAAACAATGTTTATTGGAGAATCTATTCAGCCGCTTCCCATTAACGTTACTACAATCCAGAAAGGAGATTTTAAAAAAAGGAAAGCGAAATTGAAACGACTTAGCAACCACTCTACGTCGTTTATTGCCCACGTCTGGGTTCAGTCTATTCCTAATACACTGGTTTTTATACGTATCACAGATAACATCCTTGCTCGCGGCTCTTAGCCTGGTCCTTGATTCTTCTAAACCGTTAGAGGTTACAGACGGTCAAACGCGTTTGGTTAACTATCGCGGATCTTACAAAGCATTGACTAGCCTTGACTTTGCGTTTCTAACGACGGCAGGTCGTAGACGGTCATTGTCCAAAGATCCTTAGCCGGCTTACGTAACGTTGCGACTCTGTTTCTAGGAAATAACCGAGAAGTTATTCTTATTATTCTATATAGAATATAGAATTTTGAGCCTCTGTGGCACATAATAAACTTATGACTGTTGATAAATATTACTGTTATTAAAAATAACGGTACGTTGACACGTGTATACCTTGAGATAATATCGACAGGATGATTGGGTTTGCATAATGCAGAACCATATTGAATATACGGCCATTTTGTATTACATCATAATTACTTTGACGGGTCGTTACGTAGGTAACTTTTTATATCGTCCATTTTTGCTGTTATTTTCGAAAATTGTTTTGATACCATTTCACGGGAAAATTCCAGCTGCAGTTGGTAACGCGCGAAACGAAGAAATTACAGTATCCACCTGTATACAGATTTACAAGAAAACAGGTAAAATAAAGTGAAAGAGGACTTAAGGATTTAATTAAATGAATATTTTATTTTACAGGACAATTTTCCTGGTATATACCAGGAGAAGGATTTACTGGTGTTGCTCTGTTTTTTTTATCTTTGAGGATTTTTAAAAGATTTTCACCGAGAGAAGAGACAAAATGTCTACCAGGCCTCGCGGGGACATACCGGCATTTAAATCTCATCCTCTCCGCTGAAGGGTTAAAGGATAACGAGGCGAATTTCGTGGGATCTTTATTTTTAGCTCCTCTGAAACGACGGTTAAGAACCCTCCCCGTATACCTCTTGGGAGTCTCGAAAGGATTTCGCCCAAGGACAGCGAGCAGGAAGTTACGCAATAAATCTCGAGAGTACAATTAGATCGGACTCAAGGACCTCGCGTCAGTGACGAAACTGCATTAGAACGTAGTAAGAGTCGCACCAAGGACGAGTGACGGGTTGTCCTGGGTATTATGAATTTATTGTTCCTCCTTTGTATAATATATTTTCTCCTGTCACTCTGGCAAATTTTTAATGACTCAATTGCGTAACGGAATCCTCCTCGTGTTCCTTTTCCTCACCGTCATTTCCCTAGCCCGCTCAATCCACCAGATATAAACCACCTACGTTATCAGGCCAGAGCGTTCGAGCCTCTAAACCAAACTTTATTCAACGCCACGCCTTCGACGCTGTCAAAAAATCACTTATTCACGCTTCGATTATCCCAACATAAAAACAAGAAGAAGTCGCAATAAGACATAGATGACAAGCCTGTCTGTCCCATTGACACGGCTGAATCATTAATATAATAATACTTAACAAATGCCATGACTTTCTACCGCACGGTAGTAGGTACCAAATGAATTGTGTAGGATTTAATTAAATTTTTTATATAAATAAACAAACAAAAAATAATGAGAAATTATTCAACAACAGTATCGTTATATATTTGGCGTTTTAAAGCCTGTCTAATGGATCCGCCGCTTATGTAATCCTGTTATAAAATACAGTGAGAGTGACCTCTTTCCTAACGAACTTGACCGGACTTCTAACTGCTCTTTACTTTCGACGGCCAACGACATTCAAACTTTCTATTGACGCTCGTTAGAGACTCAATGTCGGGGCAAGCTAGTATCTATACTATATCTGCGTGAAACAGGTGTGCCAACGTAATCCACTGAACTTGACCGCTATTACCATCAGGTACACAACGATCCGTCTATGTCTAATGGTTTTAACAGTAGTTCGGTTCCATTCATGAAACTACTCTTGTAACCCAAGACATATTGAGATACGTAACTCACACGGTTTTCCCAAAGAGCGATGTAATTGTTTTCAAAGAGTTTCACGTTGGTTGAATTAACTGGCGAGTCAGAAGAAACGTGACAGGAATGACGCAGGGGTGCGCTTGATCTCGCAGCATCTTCCAGCGAGAGGAAATGCATCGTGGAAATGCGGATTTCCTGACTAGTCGCTGAACAGTCACGAAGAGGGACCCGGGTGGGTAGAAGGGTACAGTCAGATGGGGAGTAGGTTGGGTGCAATTGCAACCCGGTAATCGGGTTAGCCGGCTACACGGAACGAGAAACCAGGTTAGGCCGATTAACCTTCCCATTTCAAGCGAGGACTGCATTCACACCCGAGTTTTTCCCTTGTTTCAGTTTTCCTTTTATATTCGTTTTTTTTTTACTATCTTGTCTTTCATCGGTGCAATACTACTGAGGGGATGCAATGAAAAAACGAAAAAGAATGAGTAACAAGAACCATACTTCAAAATAGCAATTCCGGGAAATTTTGGAAGTAACATGAAAAAAATTAAGTATTTTCATTTTCTTTTTTAATAAAAAAAATTTATTGTATTTTATTCTTGTTTCATTTTAGTTGCTCATCTAATAAAAATCGAGCACGAAGATTACTCGTCACTACGTTGGCCTCGCCTGTTTTGACAGGAAGGTCGGTCGTTTTCATGACGGATCGAATTACAACTCCGTCATTATAACAGTGTAAATCTGCGACTATCGCTATACAGATTTGGTTTCATCAGTCTCGTCGAAATTACCTATTCATCATTGATGGATAAGGATCATAGTTGGGTTCATAATAAATCGGCCAAGGTCTCGGTACGTCCAACTATATTGATGGACGAATCACATGAAATGGTAGATATTTTACAAGGTAACAAATCTGCATATAACTGTACCAAATCGTTGTAAGACAATCAGGGCTAATGATAGAAATATTTAATGACTAATTCGTCTAGGAATTTGAAACCGGATTATCCACTTATATATCATGATAGACTATATATATATATACACACATATACAATATATCGGAAACAGCAAAAACCAGGATTAGTTTTCGCACGGTAAACCAGTTGTCGTATATGTACCGTTAGTTCACGGCTAAGTCACGAGCTATCTGCGTGCAAAGGTTACCAGGACGAAGATCAAGATGGCCACCTGAAATCCTTTCGTAACAAATCACGTGTTACGTCGTTTCCAAATGCAGCGAAAACCTGACCCTGGATTAAGCTTGTCTCTCTATGAATGCGACAAACCTAACCGGACCCCTAGCGTGACGCTTCGACTCCTTAACATTTAAGCAGCTTTTCTATCTTTCGACACCTCGCGTAATTTGATAAACAATTCTGCATATATAGTGTCAATTGAAACCACTTCGTATTTCACAAGATTCTATCGTGAAGACATATGATAAAAAAGAAATCTGACGATAACCAATTACTTACGTGCAAATTTCAATTTTATGATTTTTGCACGTCTTAAAGTTTTTAAGATTTTTTTTCAATCAAAGATCCTGCGACATATCAGACTGTCCAGAATGATTAAACGAATTCGATAGCTTAATCTATATATATTTTTTTCTTTACAAAATTTCAGTTTTTCATTGTCCTTTTTTTTTGAGGTCGAAGGTCCATTTTTTTTATTTACTTCAAACGGTGCATCACCTATTAGTACTCGCCATTGTTCATAATTCAACAGAGATCGTGAATCGTGTTGTGAATCCATCGTGGCCAACATTGGCACGAGTTTACTAAGAGCGTGGATAGCGTAATTATTCGCGTTACGTGCCCTCAAGGCAATTCCCACTGTGGATGTTAGTCGGGACGGTGCTCGATAACGAGTGACAAGCCTCGATCACTGAATGGACGCCATTGTGCAAAAGCAGTCTCGGGGTCTTGCTAGCACACAGACAGCTAGGAATGGAATGCCTGACCGTTCGTCTAGACGGCTGCTTGATATTCGCGAAGAATCACGCAAATGGGTCTATTAAAAACATTTTGCGTGCTGCCACGCAGCCATACCAAAGCAAGATCGTACGTGGAAATCGTATACGACGTATGTAAATTGTCGGCACCGGCTTCTATGAAGCTATTCCGGGTCATGGGTCATCGCGAACGTACTATTCTAGGTTTAATTCTTTATCTACTTTTTTTTGGGGTTAATCGTTGCGATTTACCAATTTCAAAAAGTCATACCGTATTACACACACTTATCAAAGAGCGCGTACTTAATACTGCATTATCCCACGATAACACGTGTGTCAGTACATGTGCATACGTTACGAAATTAAAATTACGACAGGAGAAAAAGAGTCCTCAAGAAAATATATATATATCTATATAGCCAGTGCATTGAACTTGGTACTAGGATTGAATTTTGAAAAATTTCTAAAATTACTCTAACCGTAGGCGAATGTATGCCGATTTAACAAAAAAAAAAAGTGGTCCCATAAACAGACCGACAGGAAGACAGTCGGTAGTCGAAACAGGCGTAAGATGGAAGCCTAATAATCAAGACACTCGTTCGCTATAGCGAAAAGACAGTTCACATTGTCGTGCCGTTCGACATGCAATATTAGAAAGTCGACTGGCGTCTTTTGAGGCCAGCTGTACATGTACGCTACTCGTACGGATAAAGAACACGTTGAACTCTTCCTTTGGATGAGCCAGCCAGGACTCGTCATCGAGTTCCTCTGCTGGGCTGCTGGTTCGGCCGATCGTTTATCGAGTCGCCGGTTTTTGTTTATCGCCCGAGCAAATCTTCAAGCCTGTTTTCCTCGGGCGACGATCGGTTCGATCCTGTGAAGAATGGCACTCGCGATGCACTTTGGATGCACTTTGAATTGCATCCTACTATATGCACTGTAACGAAAGCTCCTTTCACAGCTGCTGGTAATCGGTTGCTTGTGACGGAGGATCTTAGGATTATGGAAATTGACGCGATCGGCTCCTGCATTTTATTGCATATGCAACTGCCTAGTGCATAACGGATTGTGCACCTCGTGCAATGTAGAGATTTAAATGAAAATACTTTTTTATATGTATCGATTATATGATTCAGTGCATCGGGAATTCCATTATGCTATTTATGCGTGGGATACTTTTCGTGTATTTTATATATTAATCTTTTTGGATCTGATGGTGTATTTACTTGTACCGAGACCATTTTGTTATTTCTTTATTTTATACGTACTGCACGCTTCTTGAATATTCTCTTAACGGTCTCTTGGGCTGCGTTCGATGCACTTTTCAAGCGTATCCTTTTTATAGACGTTAATGAAATTTTTTATTAGTTTGTTGCAGGTTGTTTATATTTTACAGCAGGGCTGTCAATTATGTCTATTTAGACAGGTAATTTTTCTTTCTAATGCTTTATTCTAATGAAATTCTTATGGAGAAATTTTACTTCAAATTTTCATTTCTTCCTCCCTCTAGTATATTTCCCATCGATTTTTTTTGTTTTTACCAGGCGGCTGTAGTACCGTGTAAAAATGCGATATTGAAATATCAGAAAAACGAATATCTATGCATTCCATAGCCTGTAACATTGTCCTTTATTTGTCAATGAAGATCATATCACACTCCATTGTCAACAACCTAGTCCGACGCCTCATAAAATTTTACTGTTCCCAGCTTTTTTTTTGTACAAGAGCATTCCTTTTTATGGATTTATACAGTGAAAAAATCCGTTCGAACAGTGCCTGAAAAATCCTTTTACATTTTTCCGCCTATGCAGTGACACATATGACGTATATCGAACTCCAATATATATATATATAATATATATACACAAATACACGTGCAGGTCAACCCATCGTTACTTTATCTCCTTTGAGAGAGACAAATCTCGTCACAATCGTCACGACAAATCCGGACGTACGTCTCGCGATAAAGCAAGACGTCACGAATTAAGAGGGCGTCCATCTTAAGATTAGATGCTGGCAAATGGAGCATCATTAATCCCAAGTCCGAGAGAGAGATGGCAGCATCTCCAGTCGAATCCTGTTTCGCCAAGGAAGTTATCCTTAATACGAACACGTTAGTTTCCTCCTCGTTCGTCTTCCTCCATCTTTGTATCTGTCCACTATATAGGTATAGTATACACTGACGTTACATTTCTTTTTTCTTTGGAACCCGTAACAATCAGGCGGAAATTCAACGGACTTTTGAACCCAGTAAAAGAACTAGATATTCAACCCGTCTCAATACCCTGCTGTTCCACAATCACGGAGACCAAAAAGATACGATAACTGGCGCCATCGTCTCACTCTACGTTCCCAAAGAAAATGTCGATCTTTGCCCTTCGCAATATCCGACGATTTCTCCTTTCGATTTTTGCCCGACTCGCTTCCGTTTTCCGGACACTTTTCTATACGACACTCAACGCTTCTCCTTTACGGCACTCACTGTGGATACTCGTGAAAATGTTCGTTCGCCATAATCATTTCTTTCTTTATTTACATCCTATACCGATACAAAAGATCCTTTACTTTAATGCCACCGGATAGGACTATATACATATATACATGACTGTATTCCACAGAAACGTATTTTTACGTACAAGCACATAAATGGATCGTTTGAGAAACACAGTTTTTAAAAAATTTTTAATTTAAAATTATGTAAGATCAGAGATTTTCAACAAGATAATATATATATATATATTCAGTAATGATATAATCAATGAATGATAATATTGAATTAATTATCAAATACATATATATTCGCGTTGCAAATGCTGTTTAATAACTTTCATACCAAACCGCGACTGTTGACTTACTTATTTTTCATTTTCACTCCCCTTTTCTTTGGTTCACAGAAACGTTCTCTCTCTCTTTCTCTGTTCGGTCGTGGAAGACAATTTTTTTTACGACACTGTCACTATACTGCTTTCTCGAAATTTCGCGCAACTACCTGCGATTAATGTAGGGCCGCTCATACCGGGACGGCTTTACATTTTTACTCCCAGGCATAACACGATAGCCATCATGAGTCGTCGTTATGCCCGCACTTTATTTGATATCATTGAATTCGACGTTTCATTTTGTTTTATTTGGAAATTGAATATCAGTGTGAAAGTGACTGTACATCTCCAAATCTACATATACCCACGGACTCACCTGTATATATATATGACTGATAGAAACCCAAAATTAACACCATTAAATTTGTCTCGTCCCAGGAATACCTTCGGGTATATATATATATATATATATACTCGCAGTATCTGAAAAATCGCTTCGACACTTTCACGCCGTTTAATTCGTTAAAGTAAGTCATTGAAGGTGTACGCATTATAATGGAGAACCTACGATAATTCTGTAAAGGATATTAAACGAAGTCGTCCCGGTAAAACCGGTTGTGACGAGATCGAGAGATCGTGCTAAAAATCGGTAAATGGAAAAATCGCGCTAACCCTGACCAAAATCGGTACCCGTTTTGGTTCGCTACGACACAAATCGGCTGAGCTCGGCTCGGCTCGCGATACGCGCCGATCTTGTTCTATACGGCCTGATGAATCGCAAGCCGCAACTATGGGGGCGCATCGCTGAACCTGATTATCTTTCTCGATCGTTTACGCATGGCAGCCACGTTATTTATTTACTATACGCGCTGAGAAAGAGAATCGTGCTATATAGGCGTGTTATCATTGGCGAGTTGCTGAATGAACTTTTAGGATAAATTACGGTTGCGGCAGGAGCATTGGATAACTGTCTTTAAATACGTATATGCACGTGTGATATGCCAACATGATTGGACGTAATAATTAACTCGGATGAACCAATTAACTGGATGCGTGATTCGGTGACGGCTTTGTTCGAGGGATAATGGACAAATGAAAATAAATTATTGATATATTGGAAATCGGTATGGCATCGGATGAAAATTTTGATTTTACATCACTTTGGGTTACGTAATGCCTGTTGTGAACATTTTGCGGAACATTCGTTTGAAATTAAATAACGATTCCTGGGTGGGGGAGAGGAGGGGGGTGACTGCACTCGATCGTTATTACAAGAGCGATCGGGGTTAGTCATGATGAAATACTAAATTCTGTATAGGGAAAATGTGGAAGGAATGACAGAGTAAATAAAAATCGTGAAATGTTTTGTATTTACGGGAGAAAACGTTGATAACGTTGAAATATATCAATTGATTAATGGCTGATGGATTGCAGTGGGTCAGCAACGTGATGGCGGATAAGAGTTACTGAATAAATGGAACGCTGGTAAAAAAAGAAAGGAATAAACTTATATGAATATCAATTTTGAAGTTTTAGTTAACAAAGGATTTTTTGTATCTGTTTACATAAAAATAATGAAAACGCGTGTATTAGTTGCGCGAACGATTTACAAATTTGCATCGAATTTCCTATTCTTGGTAACTACGTGCTTCCCTCTCTTCTATACTGTACTGTGAAATTTGATCTTTATCATTCTAAAAAGCAATAAATTCCTCTTCATTGTTTCCAAGTTCGTACCATTGTCGCAATGGTACCATTATCATTTGCTTGTATTTCCTCTACGATAAACTCCATTTTATAGAAGATAGCGGACTCCATATAAACAACAATTAATAATCATATCAACGCTCGTCACGCCAACATGATTACATTCACACATAATTATCTCATTATTCCTACAGTTTCCTTGATACTTAGTTAACAAAATTTCAATTCTCAAGCAAAATTCGCCAAAAAATCTATAGGTATTGAAGTTTAAAGAGAAAAAAAAAGAGGAAAAGAAGTCAATAAAGAGTCCAGGAAGGCCCAAGAAAGAGGTCTGAGATTTCGCAATTGAGCGTTATAACGTTTCAGCAGAATGGCGATGGATATTTGGCGAAAAAGGCCCAAGGGTCCGTAGGTCCGTTCGTCCATCGTTCCCTCGTCCATCCATCCGAACGTTCGTCCATTCGTCTGTCCGTCCGTATACGTACACGGGGTGGTTGACCCATGAAAGGGTCGTTGCACCCGGGCCCGCTTTCATCCCACCTCTACTGGTCAGCAAACGAACCTAACCTCACTCTCCGAAAGCATGCCTACTATACTCGTGAGCTACTCAACCCCCGAATATGCCCGCAAAGAAATTATAGTTATTTACCAGAGCCTTGCGGATAGTCGGTTATTTCGCGGTTGTTGTTTCTCGGTTATATGTATATAACCGAGTCATGAATATTCCCGGCGAAGAATTTTCGTCCGGAGTGTACTAGTATAGGAATGGAAGGGAATTCGAGAAGGCCCAGTAAAGGGATGGAAGTAGATGGGACCGCAAGGTAGCGCAGAGAAAAATTTACCACGCGATAAAAATCGCTGCATTAATCTCAGTAAAATCGCGATATTCAAGACAGAATTTACGAACCGTCATTTTCGCCGTAAGACCCATATATATATAATTACATATATACGTAAGGCCCAAACCTCGTAGAGCTTCAATTAACGAAAAATTATATAGTCACACTGTACTTTGTCCTTAATTTTAAATTTCCCGCGTTACTAGTCACTGCCGTCTGTGAATTACGTGCCAGGATGGTTTATTAAGAAAGTAGATCGGGCCCCGAAATTTCACGATACGCCTACTGGGACTCATCGCGGAAATGCAACGGCACCGCGGTCACGGTGGAGAATGCAAGGGCGTAGCGAATACGAGGGGAGAAAAAAAGATGAGAGAGAGAGAGAGAGGAGAAGCGAAGGGACGAAAAGAAGTGAGGTTAAGAAAAGGAGACGAGACGACGGCGAAGGAAGAGGAAGAAAGAATAAAGGAACGCCGAAGGAGGTAGAAGAAAAAGGGGAAAAAGTACTCAGGAGCACGAACACGATACGTTAGCTCTAAAGAATCATGATTACAGTCCTGTCATATTTTATTGCACCTCTGCCGCTTGCAAACCCTTTCTTTTGCCATTGTATACCCACAGAGGACGAGCTACCCCTTTTGACATATTCTTCAAGCACTACCTTAATCATCGACAGGACTTCCGTTTTTTCTTCTTTAGAATAAATATAAATACGCGTATTATTAAATAATAAGTACAGTAAGCAGAATTCGTTATATATACATAGGTATACATGTGAAAAAGTGATAGGATAATGGCGGACACAAAGAGACGTATAAAGGTTGAGGAAAATGCTTGGGATAAAAGATAAAGGTCCTTTGATCATAGGTATATTATATATCAGAACTCTTGATATGAATCCGTATAGTGATACCGTGAAGATAAAGGATATCAGTGAATAACAATGGGAACACTGTCGATCGTGTAAATATTACCCGGGTGCAGGGTTACGATAAACTAGACGACCAGTGCTGCACTCTGGAATACAAAACCGGCACGAAACGTAGGAGTGGCTGGGTAAATGAAAGAAAAGCGTTTTCCTCGTCTCTGACAGAAATGGCGTGAAAGTTCACTGTTTACTAGGCGTTAAGAGGATTGAACGAGGATTGATTCTATTATGCGCCAAGGCGAGAGCGTTATTGTAAATGAAAAGAAAACTTTTCCTCGCCTTATTGTTTACGCACTTTATTACAATCGACATTTCCGTCGAAGAAAAGATAAAGCCCCAGGAGCTTTATTCTCTATGTACACTGCGGCTCAAAACTTCATGATAAAGTTCAACGTTCGAATAGAATCCGTTCATCAACTATCAGCATTCCATTTCGATTTCGAAATTGTCAACAGTCACGTGTGTATTTTGGAAAGAAATTTGGTTTTGAAAATTTCAGTATCAATGCCGTCAGCAGTATCAGAACCATACAAGTTTCGTAAGCAAAGCAGGTGCGTTAAGATTCCAAGTTTTCACTGTAAGAGCGAAGAGGTTTAGCAGGTACTGTAATAGCGGCTAGAAGGTAAAAGGGCCAAGATAATCGCTACAGGTAGTCAGAATACGAAGGGTGTCCTCCTTTGCCATAGAGTGAGGAGATACCAGAATCGAATTCGTGAAGTATAAAATACCGTCATGATTCGCATAACTCAAGGTTATACGGATAGAACGGGATTTTTCATCATATGACGGCAGGGCATCCACGTTATATCTACGTTCCTGTTGTTGCGCGTCGAGAAGAGAAATTTTGAAAGGGTGTAGCCACGCGCGAAATATTTCAAAGAATCAACCCCTCCCGGAAGACTACCATCGTATTCAGCGGTTGCTCTTTTTCATTCTTTTCCCTTATTCTTCCATCTTGCTTCGCTGATCTCTCTCTCTCTCTCTCTCTCTCTCTCTCTCTCTCTCTCTCTCTTTCCTTCTCTTCCTAGACGCTTTCTCTTCCTTATCCAAACGAGCAGACGAGACAGGAAGAAACGTGGCGTAGCGCCGCGTCTTAGGAAATATGATGGACGAAATAATTTATCTCATCCATAAGAAAAAAAAAAGTATATTCGCTCTCGCAGGGTTCTTCGTGCTCGCGGTCGCTTCCGTGATGTTCCACTTTTAATTTGCACCACTTCCTCCAACGCTTTCTAGCCGGTTTTATCCTGGGCGCTATAGTGTAGCTCTGCGTCCCGACGAGGTGGACGTCGCGAACCGGAATGTGATTTCGTTCTGCGAATAAAATTTCCACCTTGGCAAAGAGGAATTGCCGAAATGTTTTTTTTTCTTTCCTTTCGTCAAAAGAGACCCAGCTGTTGGCTTTCTTTTATTTGATTTTTTTACGCTCTTGGTTTATAGCTGCTAGTAATATGCATTATGTGTACAAAAAATGTTTGTTATGGTCTCTTACTGATTTTACGTGCGAATGATTAATTGCGTAAATGTATCCAATGATTTTAGTGCAAAAAAATGTTTCAGTGACATATAGATACTAATAAAACCTAAGGAATACGACGTACACTCTAAAATACGCTATTTCGAATACGCCAATACCCCATACGTAACGTATTTCGAAAATAAAGTCCGTATCATCTCGCTACTAGTATGTCAACGAATAATATTTCCCTTTAGAATAAATTCCCGCAATAGAGTTATTCCACGGTCTCTACAACTGCAGCAAAAGGAGAAGTAAAAAAAAGAAGAAA
>JARQST010000342.1:439116-452691 GCA_030142225.1 Pachycephus smyrnensis
GGTGGTACATCTTTCATGGAATCAAACTTGGCACCAAATGCTGATTTCAAAACTTTTTATAAGCGAAGTACCTGAAATCGCTATAAGCACTTGACGCCCTTTTTTTACATCGGAGATGTTTTTGCCGGTATCAATAATAACTGGGTGCAATGGAATCAGAGATCTAACAACATAGAACCTATTTCTTCAAAATCGCGTACCCATTTAAGTTCGTAAAACTTTAAAAAAAAAGAGATTTACTCAATTGGACTAGACTTTGATATCACACAGTTAAACGCTGATATCTTCTTTATATCAGAAACTTAACTTATAATCCAGAGAATTTACCTCAACAGTGGGCAAATTACAACGCAATATGGAGTAATGCAGTAAGAGAAAAAAGCTTAGGCAGAGTCAGTGGAGGTCTAGCCATATTTGCAAAAAAGGGAAATATTAATTTTAAAATAGTAGCAGAATCAGATTTGGGGATTTTTATAAAAATATTGAAAAGAGATTATTTAAAACCAGCACTTGATTCTCGTATCTTTTTGGAACTTCTACCAAATTAAATCTACGACCTACAACTGAGGCATGAAAACGCTATTTATATTATTGGAGTTCACTATAATGCTATAGTTGAATCGGAAAACTCTTTACAAAAGAGAATCTTTGAATCTTCCCTTCTGTTCGGAGCCAGAAAGTAATTATAGTCGGTTCGTGAGTTCATTGTGTTTTTTCGATATATCGAAAACAGTGAAGTTTCTAGCAACCCACACATGTCTTTGTATAAAATTTTTTTACAAAGCATGCCTGTGCATGATTTTGCACTGAAATATATTTTATTTTTCTATTTTAGCATAATTTCAGTGATTTTGTGGAAAATTATGTGCAATTTGCTAAGGATTTCATTGTTTGCGAACTGTCAAAAAAACATATTGGACCCGTGGACCAAATATATGTCTCTATGTCTTCAAGCAAACGTTACCACCCGAATATCTGTTGCCACTCTGTGCTTGCATCAGCGGTAGGATGAATGTTAATACCCGAAAGTTATTCTGATTTTAATCAGGCTTTGCTCGATACATTAAGAGATTAATATGTCATACTCTGTATGATATAGCTTTTATGTATAAAACATTAAGTTTTCGTTGAGAGAAATTTCATTATGTGTATAATACATTAAGATACATATGGAACATTTCGAAAAATAATGTATACCTAAAATAGCAGGAAAGATGGTGCTATATTGGTTTCCCGTTTTTGATGGTTGTCCATTTTCATGTTTGATAAAATTGTGGTCGCACGTTGCGCAGCAAATAAAAAAAGCATATTGCAAAACCACTTATGTCTCGGTTGTCTAATGCTTATATCGACCCACCTCATAATTATTCGCTTCATTTAAAGGCCATTAATCACCCACCGAAGTTCTCGAAGGCGACGCCGATAGTGAAGCTACTGTTCATGAAGCTGACATACGCCAGGATAATTAGGACCGTTGCTGCGGTCGATAGTTCTATAGGGGTTTCACGTCACGTGCTACATTGGGGAAAGTTTCCAGAAGACGCATCTAAGGAAAGCTTATAGCGACGGAATTACACTTTGGCGGAAGGAGCAATATTGCTCCTTTCACGAAATTTTCCGTAATTGTAGCTATTTCGACGGTTTGGGTACTTCCATATGCAGTTTTACGAAGAACAGAATAAATTTTCATAATCGCGTCGCAGATTATCCTCTGTACCGATGGTAACAGTTCTAGCAGTTGACCTTCGACGCGTTACACGTATGTACATAGAGTACATAGAGTACATACGTGTAACACCTGACATGCAAAGTTTGAACGCTCAGCGCTTGTCTCCTAGAAATCACTTCGTTCTACACGTTCTTTATGCAGCTGGACCATTACTTAAACCATAATCCTACAGATTAAGCAATCCTTAACTATTTCATTCTGAAGTTCTGGTACGTTTAACAAATAGTGACACCATTAATTTTATTGACATGATCCCATGAAATATGTTTATCAGTATAAGAAGAAAGTATCTAACTGCATGCACAAATTTTTCTAAGCAAAATTCTGGACGAGTTGTTAAATTGATCGTTTTTAAATTTACAGAAAAATAAATTTTCAATATTTCTTAATTTTTTAATTTTTTCCCATCTCATAAGAGTCATTGAAACTGATACCATATTTTCTTCTAATTTTCTCCTTCTCTTTTTGTTACGGGTGCGGTTTGGGATGAGTTAATAGTTTTGATGATGCCGTTGAGTCTCGATCAAATGCATTTAACCCTTTGAAGAGCAGTGTGACACCAGTGTCACACCTTTTTCGATATACTTTTTTAAGATTTTTAGTATGTTTTTGAATATATTCCCCTGTACTTTTCGGTCAATTTAAATCGCTATGGCCTAAATTATTTTTAAAAAATTGGTTACAACATTTTTGTTGATAAACAAATTCTTGTTAATAAATAGTCTAAAAAACGCATTTTCTTCACAATAAATGTAATTCTCGCTAAACCACAATTCATATTGAATTGAAGATAAGTAATAAGGGGTTTTTTGGGTCACTGATTACGAAACGAAGGTTAACATTTTTTAATCCAAAATGACGGATCCAATATGGCAGACTGAAGTCACAAAACATTGGAATGCTAAATTTGGTATAAATCTGACGACTTCTTGTAATTTCGTTCCACCATATTAGATCCATCATTTTGAATTTTTCTATTTTGATTTCAGATTCGAAATCAGCAACCCCAAAAACCCTCTGAGTACCAATTTTCATGCAAATCAGCCAACTTTTTATAATTTCGGTCCGCCATTTTAAAGTTTGAAAATTTTGAAATTTTCACCCCATATTTGGATTCAGCGATTCGAAAAAAAACCCAAAGGTGAGTTTCAAAAATTTGCATCCATATATGTGCATCTGGAAGACCAAAAAATTACACATTTTTTAGGATCTTTTTTGTAAAACTACACTTTATGAATACAATTTTTTTTAATTTTAAACATTTTAATGAAGTTTTAAAAAACTAATTTCTGTAGTCATGCAACAGCGTGACTTTGTAAATAGACAATGGTTGGATTACCGCTAGGCGAGACATGACTGGCTATATCACCGCCATTTTGGATAAATTTTAACTCTTAATTTTTTTAAATTGTACTAAAACATGATGTTGAAAAGTAAAAGCATTCGTATTAATAAGAGTGTATAATTTTGCCAAAAATAGTTCCTGAAAAAAGTGTAATGTTTAGTTCTTCAAGGTGCATTCCAAATAGAAATTATTACCGGGCGGAGGCAAGGCTCTAGCCGATACACACTGCTGCCTAGCCAGGCTTTGCTTAGGCAGCCCGGATGGGGTTTGAGGGCAATGTAACGCTTGCGTCGAGTTAGGCGTAGCCGTGCAATCTAACCAAGGCCAGATTTAAATTCCCTTCCAGTGTTATGAAGTATATAAAATTTACTAGATTATTAACCCTAGAAAGACACCCTGCTGGGGTCTTTTGTGTTCAGGCAATTTCGAGTTTTTAGGTTTTTTGCCTAAGCTTGGATTAAAAAAAAAAACATATTCGCGTATTATTTTCGGGTAAAAACGCTATCGGATCGTTTAGTAGACATTTCAATGTATACTATCGAATTTTTTCAGATTTTTCAATTCTTAATAACATTAATAAAAAACCTGTCAGACACCAAAGACCCCAAGGTGTATGTTTAAGGATGACATTTATAGGGTGTCTCTCTAGGGTTAATACTCATAAAAATATATCAAATACACAATTGATATAATGAAATAATTGTGTAATTAAAACAAATGTAAAAAAAATGAGCGCGTGTGTACTTGCAATTGTTGGGTACATATGTTTTTGTAGTGCTGTGAGCGGGATTCGAACCTGCGATTGTCGGGATGCTCGAAGTGAGGAGTGTGACAACTCTATCCACTGAGCCACTAGCCAATTTGTAAATTTTACTTCGGATAAGAAATATGTATAATGGTCAATAATTGTATATGTGAAAATACTAAGTTTTGTTGGATTTCTTCAAAAAGATAATCCAATAAATATCAAAATTTATTAACGTTTTAAATCTTATTGTAATCAGTTTTTTTTTTGAGAATGGCAAGCGTAAAACTTTTATTATAAAGTGAATACAAAAATTATTGATTGTCTTATATTCATGTACATGTTTATGTAATTTAAATAATTTAGTTTTTTATTGTCACGTTACCTGAGATAAGGCATATGTAAACTGGAATGGCAATATAAATTATTGACCAGATCAATGTTTTCATTGAATTCTGCCCGTTAAGTTTTTAATACACGATGTTTTTTCTGTCTGTTATAATTAGTTGGCAACATGTATGGAAATCTGCTATGCGAAATATAAAAGTTTAGGTTAGAATTAGTCAATGCGCTCATCTACTTTGCCTTTTAGTGCCACATTGCGGCTATTCTATAAGCTTGGATCGACATTGAAAAATTATGTTGGTTAGATCTTGGATCAGGACTGGTATATCAAATTTTGGATAGAGATTGGGAAAACATAATGGGTAAAGACTGGACCAGGATTGGGCTGTTAAGGCTTGAGGGTCCAAAGACTGAATCAAGATCGGTCCTACTGCCAAGTGTTGGCAGCTCCTATATGGGCGTACGAATGACAGAGAAATGGCAGATTTAAGGCAGGCAAAATATATCGGTAAAAATATTATCATTATAGCCGCTGCATGCCTTTCTTCTGCCTGTAATCCGCCGTTTATAAGACATTTTTCAATCTGCCTACACTTGATAATAATTCGCCACTGCTTATAATCTGCCAAAATCATGCCATCTCGTATGCTTTTTCCAACCCGCCAGAAATCTACCGATTATCTGCCTTGATTCACCGGCATTGAATCACCGGCATTGAATCTGCCTAAAAGTTATTCTGCTACTGCCCGCCAAAAATTCGTCATTTTACCACCATTCTGCTCGTATCCGCCAGTTTACTGCCATAAATCTGCCAGAATTTTTGTCCCGGGTGGGTACCGTTTAGCGCTGCAACAAAAAAAACCCTTCACCGCGATGGACTATAAATCCGTCATGTCATAACTTTAAAAATGTCGTAACATATTTAAAAAATTCATACTTCTAGTTCATTTACTTAATTTGCAATCCCCTCTTGAGCATGATAATCACTTTTACCATTTTAAACATATGCACCCTCTCACGGGGGAAACCAGTGTGACGGCCGAAAAATGAGGCTATTTTCGTGAATTTTTTGGGAAAAATAATAAATTTTATGAAAATGTTTTTCTATTTCTTGAAAGTACAAATCTTTAATATGTTGTAAAAAAAATCATTAAAAAGTATTAATATGTGTCTTCAGTGTACGGTGCCGTGTACCTGTGCAACGAAATCATGGATGCCCAGGCGCTCGTGCTCCGTCTGAATGAGATCTCTAAAATCAAAAAATGTTCTGTCATTTGAAACTATATGAATGTAGTTTCAGTTAAGCGTACAGATTTTTGGAAACATTAATCTTCAACAAAATGGTGCAATTCTAAACGAACAATTGGAAATTTAACCAAAATGTGGTCACCTTTTGATTTGTTTTTCAAAAACTAATTTTCTAATCCAAAAAATCTTACGCTCAACTGAAGACAATTTTGTTATAAACATTCTATCCAAATTTCAAGTCACTCGGACAAAAATTGGCCGAGATAAGTGAGCGCCCAACTACAAAAATGTAGTTTCGAAAAAAAACGCGTTTAAAGTTTTACAACTAATTATTTTTCACTTCACGTGCGGTGTGGAAAGTGAGGTTTTCCACACGCTTCGCGTTTGCAGCACGAGCCGAAGGCGAGTGTTGCAATCACACTCGTCAGAAAAAACATTTTCACACTAGTATCGTAAAGTACTATTATTTCACAACGTGCGAAAATGCACTTGCACGCTTTGCGTGCGTAAAACTGCATTTCTCGCACGGAGTGAAATAAAGTACTAATATAGAACGATACTCCAAGGAAACTGCTATAGCTCCGTTTATATTGCGAATTTCAATATAATGTTTTAGGGATATATATTGACATATATTTTCAAGGCCTTAAGCATTAAGAAAATGCACAAAACAATTTCAATTTTTTGAAACAGTCACAGTGATTTCCACCCTTAATCTTTTTAGGTATATATTATTCTTTACATTTGAAATGTTTGGCAACTTCTTGTATGGTGGTTTTTTGGGTTGCTGAATCACAATCTGTGGTCCAAATTTTCGAATTCGGAAAATCCAAGATTTTTAGAAACATTGTGGTAGATGAAAATGTCACAAAACAGCTCTATTCTTTCGGGACGTATTTTCTGGAGGTTTTTGGAATCGCTGAATCTGAATGTGAAGCAAAATCTTCGAATTTGTAAAATACAACATGGCGGACTCAATATGGCAGACGAAAATTGATGCTACAAAGGTATCATATTTTGAAAACATTAATTTTTTTCAGTGTTTTTCTGAGTTACTATTTATGAATGAGAGGTCTATTTTCCTACAGAAAAACGGCAATATTAGCGAAAGGTACAGTACTTCTTGTCAATTTATTTTTCAAGTTCATAGAATATGATATTTTGAAAATTTTATCCGCTATATTGAATCAACCGTCTTGCATTTTAGAAATTTAAGTATTGTTATTTTATATTCAGATTTCGCGACTAAAAAACTTTCAGAATATAAGTACGGCTATTTTTCTTAATTTTCATCTACAATATTGGCTCTCTCGTCTTGACTTTCGAAAACTCTAAATTTTCGAACTCAGATTTGGATTCAGCGAGCTTAAAACCCGTTAGAAAACGAGCTCCACAACAATCGGACTGTTTTTTTGATATTTTCATCCGCCATATTGGAACGCTGAGTATCTCACCGTACCGCAGAGGGTTAAAGTATAATTGCGTTAGTCACTTTTCGTTCACTTTTGTTCATTCCGCACTATTGTGTAAGAATACCGTTGAATTGTCGCCTTTGCCGCAGTTGCTGCCGACGTGATTATTTTCGTGAAAATTAAATAATGAAAAATGTGTCGGGAAGCGAAAAATAAAGAAACCGTTGATGAGTAGTTATGTTAGAGATATGGCACTTTATATCATGCTCGGAATATTTATATTCGGATGTTTTGCAAGAATTGCAAGCTGTGCTGCAATTGATACAGTCCCTTTTTTCTTCTTGCCTCTCTCGTTGTCCGTATTTTTCCGGTTTCTTTTTATTTGTACATCATTTATATGCTTCTTTTAAGATTTAACTCCTTAAGTTTCGAAGATTCCAATGTCCGTGCACCATTCATAAATGTACAACATCATAAAATTAAAAGAAAGATGCAGTATCTGTCGCCAGCTGTTGAGTTAGTGCCAATAGTACGAGTTATCAACAGACGACATCTTCCTAGCTCGTGGTATCTATTTGTTCTCAAGTAGTCAGGCCGATTTTGATACGTTGAGGAGAAAATTATGAAATTATGCTGGAAAATGTTATTCCGTTTACCGTTGTAATTTCTTCTTCGAATATCAAGCTCAAATACTGCCTTGGTTCTTAAAATTATATTTACCTGAACATAGATCTTCTGCTTGGCATTGTGCTTCAAGCGTAGTTAAAAAAATAGCTAAACGTTTTCCTGGTTGCCAATGATATATCGGTCTGAACGAATTACCGTGTGCTGCTTGCACATTGATACTCTCAATGTGCGCGCGACGAAAATACCAAGCCCTATGTTCTCAATAGACATTCCCGCCTTCACTCGCTTCATTTCCATTTTTTTTTTCGTACTGCGAAATTCTTTCCGCCTTCTATCTGCTCTATTTTTACCTCCTTTTTACCTCCTTTTTATCTCCTTCCTTAGTTCTACTAGCTCGAGCATCATGTTTAGTGACAGCAGAAACGAGAGGTATGAGTACAGGGAGCGTCATTAATGGTGTCTGTCTTGGTGACGCCGTGCGGTGAGGTAAAAGAGGAGAGTGGGCAGTGATTGTTTACGCACCTCGGCCCGTGCGTGCGACGGAGAGAGCACTACGGTGCGAGCAAGACGGCAATAGGGCCCCGATGTCGCAATCGCGAGCTTAGAGGGGCACCTTCTCTTCCGCTTGCTCTGAACAGCATGTGTCCGGGTACTGGACGGATTATTAATTTCCCATAAATGGGAATCTGTCCCGCTACCCAACTTCTTTGTAAGATTCGCTTACAAAAATGGCCCTTATCCTGGGCTAATAATAATTTCATAAACGTAGGAAACACTCACGCGGAGGTGAGTAGGGTCTTCTTTTTCTTTAGTGCGCGGCAAAAGGGCGTAGTCTTACACGAAAGTCATAAAACTTACGTCCCCGAGTAGAAATTTATTAAGGCTCGCATCAGGCCCAGATCCTGCTTGCCTTAGTTTAAATCCGGTCCTGATCTGGCAACTTGATCTGGCCCGGATCAGAAATGTAACGCCGTGACGGATTCTACCCTGATCAGGCTATGCGGTATGACCCCGATTAAGCTATCAACTCCAGCCCTGATTAGGTTATTCATCGGCTGATTACGACTTGCAGGATACGTTAAGGTACTACAAGCCACCTTCTACTGATGATGAAATTCTCAGTATAATATTATATAATTTCTCCCACTTCTTAATGCGTTATATATATGACATTTTTCACATAATGCTCAAACGATAAGTAATATATTGTTATAGTTTGGTTTTTAGTCAAACTATGCGTAGCGTGAAACCCAGGCTCGGGATTTGGATTTCGAATTATATTCGAAAAGGAAGTCTTCCTCGGAAGAAATGAGCACGAACAGTTGTAAGGTTGACATCGACGGATTTATTTTGAAGAGTATGATAGTTCAGCAAGATTTTCAGAGTAACAAACTTGTATGCGAGTAACGCTGAGTTTAGGGTAAGACTGAGCATGATGAGCATTCTGCTGTGTGATATATATAGTGAAAATCCGCAGGCTAGAGGGATAAGGAATTATCGGTTTGGGGTAGATGTATCAAAGGTTGTGAATATGCACTTTGGCATGGATTAGGATAAGGATGCGTAATGTGGTGTAGGATAGGTAGTGAAGTCGTATGGAAGGAACCGTTGTACTTTGCTATTTAGTAGGGTAATGAGGTATAGGGTGAGTCAAAGTATGTTGGGAGATAGGATGTTGTCTTTATCCTGGATATCAGTAATCCTTGCGAAATGCTTGCTGAATGATTGGGGACATGCGTTTCACAATGTGGCGTATGCCATAACAATATATATAAAGATTATTTAAGAATTAATGGCACGTCAAAATCAAAGATGATAGAAAATAAAAGTAATGTGCTAATACTGTCAACATTGGCTGTTTAATTTTTAAAATACTTTGAAATTAGTTTTGGAATTCCAAATCAGGTAACTTGAATCCGGGCCTGATTTGGGGAGAGTCAGGATATTCAGGCATTCCCAGTTGGAGCCGGGTAAGGAACAAGATGAAATGTCGTGAAATGGTTGAAGTAGGGTACTCCGGACCCGTGCCTGTTTGGGATTGTCCTGATAGGTCAATACGTATAGGGCCCTGATCAGAACCACACGTAAATGCCTGAATAGGGCAAATCGTAGCAGAACCTGAGCCGGCCATGACGATGTTAAGGATTGCCTGACGAAATTTCTACTCAGGTCCTTCTACCCGCGTACTAAAGATTTGTGGTGTCGATCAGTTGGTGAGGACCACGAACATAACCTCACCGTGCTTACACCGAACCCTTGGTTAGCAAAATAGAAAGTTGTCATATCACCGAAGACGGTATCATATATGTAAAAAAAACAATAAATTTCGAGGAACAACGTAAGACTTCCTTTATAGAAAAGTTAATTCTCTACCAGAAAGTCTTTAATTATATTTTTTTTCGTCTTGAACAGTTATTGCATTGTTTATATAAAAAAATATCGAATCGGCACGAACGCTAACCTGTCGCTGTCGCCCACGCTAGCTAGCGTGAGTGCCAAAAAGAGAGTGTCCGGACACATGCTGTTTAGAGCGAGCGGAGAAGGTGCCCCACTAAGCTCGCGAGTGTGACATCGGGGCTCTATTTCCGTCTCGCTCGCACTAGTGCCGTGCGAAAAGGACGCAACTTGCAACGCTTTTGCGTCTCGCTCGCACCATAGTGCTCTCTCCGTCGCACGCACGGACTGAGATACGTAAACAGTCGCCGCCCACTCTCCTCTTTTACCTCACCACACGGCGTCACCAAGCCAGAGACCATTAATGACGCTCGGTGTACATACACGACAATTTCTAAGCCCTGAGCCTAAGCACTCGAGAGCAATTAACCAAAAAAATTTATGCATATACATATGTATTTTTATTTTTTTTAATGTTCCATAAATTGGATGTGACTCCAAATTTGTTTTTTTGCGATATTAAGCCCGTTTTTCTTAAGAAAAGCGAGTACTACACTGTTTCTTGTAACATTTCACTACTCTTTTGTGTTATTACTGCTGCTTATATTTGATTATAATTTGTCATTCAATAATTTATACAAAGTTTAGTGATCCCTTATCGAGTAAGTACTACTTGGCGGGTCCGTGCCAGGAATTTCAAACTACTTATTTTGAAGATACTAATAGTATTCTAAGACTAAATGTTTGTTAGTAGGCTTTTACCGTCGTTATGTTTGACGATTCATTGCTAATATGGTCTATATAGAAAGTTGACATTGGTTTTGAATTTGAAGACTGGCATAATGAACACAAATTTATATGAAGTAATGCACGGACCCGCCAAGTAGTACTCGATAAGGAATCACTTAACTTTGTATAAATTATTGAATGACAATTAAATTATAATCAAATATAAGCAGCAGTAATAACACAAAGGAGTAGTGAAGACGTTACAAGGAATTTTGCAAATACAATTAAAATGATGAGCTAGTGCCAAATCATATAATAAGCAGCAGATATATGTATAGTGTACCTATGTACTTGGCATTATAATATGATTTCAATATTTTTTGTATGTTGAACAATAATGTAAGAATTCACGTCAATCCTGTACTTGGCGAAGTTTTTTACACGAAAGTGATTTTGGGGGGCGTCGTCTTTTACTTGGTTATTTATCCGGTTTTCAAAGGACTATGAATAGGATTGGAATGTTTTTTATTGGCTTATAAAATCGATTGCTTTGATCGAGACATGGAAGCCGACTGTTTATTACAAACTAAATCGGAACGCACACATCCTCTACATCTCTCGTGATTGGTTGCGTTCGTGCGCAAATGAAAACAAATAATAAAATATAAAATAATAAATCGACGAGACTGAACATTGCAACTCTTTTGTATTTTTATTACGAATAGTAACATATGATTCGGGAATTTTTCCGTCAGCCGTTGGGTAGAAAACTGCAGTCCTTCGTTAGTCCGTTGATAGTTGTACCGGCGACGATCCATTCTTGGTTTTAATGTAAACAGTAGTTATAATTCTGGTAGTACCCCATTGTTATCATTCATCCGTTATTCTTGATTTTTTAGTTTTTTACCCATCATTTGATATGATTGAGCAAATATATTGTTATCGTGAATTATACGTTCAAGCACATGTAGTATGTCAACATCAAATTTTGAATTCTGATTTAAACGATAATTTGAAGCTTCATTTGCGTCAACTATGAATAGTTGGTCATAACTTGGCTTCTCATCATTAGCAGGATATAAAGCCGTATTTACTTGATAATAAATCTATCCTTGAATCTTAAAACAATACGGCCCAGGGCGTCTATTACCAAAATTGACAAGATTAGCGTTAAATGATGCAAAAGAAAAGGAACTATTATAATTCCGAATATCTTGAAAGA
The DNA here is from genome assembly GCA_030142225.1 of Pachycephus smyrnensis. Lineage (NCBI taxonomy): Eukaryota > Metazoa > Arthropoda > Insecta > Hymenoptera > Cephidae > Pachycephus > Pachycephus smyrnensis. Next base: position 450,913 of record JARQST010000342.1, read on the forward strand.
AGTCTTTGGATTTTGGATGAATTCCATCAAATATTGAAAGAAGTTCAATGGGAGGCTTCGGTAATTCTTCAAGTATCACATAACCATGACTACAACAATCATTAAATGAATTACCTTTATTAGCTACTTTTTCGACTGTAAAGTGTTTAGCATAGCAATGAATGCACAGTTCATTCATTTTTCCAATGTAATTTTCGCGCATGTTATTTGACTGTTGAAATATTTCTATAGTCGGTCCACGAGTTCGATGTATAAAAATGCATATGCATGGTTTTGAACTAAACATGTTTATATTTTATTTTCCTATTTTAGCATATATTTAAGTTATTTTATGGAAAGCCACGTGTGATTTGCTTCTGACTGAATTATTTGCGAACTGTCAAAAAACCGCACCGAACTCGTGGACCGACTATATGTTTATGTACCCTCGTTGTCGGGCTCGGAACTGTCGCTGATCATTTGAATAAGATGGTTCATCATTATTAAAAGACGTGTTTATAATGTTCGAAGATAAAACAGCAATTTCATCTGTTGAGTGTACAATATGGTTTCGCCTGATTTGACCATCTTCTATGCTACATACAATATTACCCTGTGTCGCAGCCCTCGCAGCGTCACGTCGACGTTTTTGATATTCGGCATTCTTTTGACGTCGAATACGTTGAAACTCTTTCTTCTCTTCGGGTGTACGTTGTACTTTTCATCGAGGCATTTTGAAATTAATTTAACCGTTTGGCTGCTGACATATTTTGGCACAACATAAGAAGAGCGCGACAGCGCTCCTCAGCAGTCAAACGGTTAAGTAAATCGTTTAACAGTATATTAATTAAATCTCAGTATCGTTCTTTAAATTTGACATTAATTTCTTTAATAGTTAAAAGCAGAGTTGAAAAAATTACTAATTTTCAGTAACATAATCATACCATTATTTGATATTTTAAGAATTCCATCAATCCTTCATTAGGAATGAAATAGGAATGAAATAGAAATACCTATAGTGAAAATACAGTATAGTATAAATACTACAACTTGTGTATAGAATAACTACGTTTAAATGTTATTTACATGTAGTATCGAAAATAGGGATTTACAGCGATGGTTAATTGAAATGAGTGCAGGTGCGGATATTCATTTCATCTACAAATAATCTTTATTGAAAAAATATTACTCCAGATCAACAATCTTTTCTGCCCTCCAATACATCTGACATCTTTGCCTACTCAACCAAATCTGCCTCTCGTCCCTTTTCCCATCACGTCTCAGGATTCATCCATATCTCTCATCAGTCCTTTATTTCACTCGCTTTCTTCCGAGGTCAGGCCACTTGAGGGCCTGGCAAATATCTCTTAATTTTATTACCCTAGCGTACAACTTATTTTCTAGAACTACTTATAACTAAATATTTCTTCCTCTGAGTAGAAGTACTTATACCTAGCGATACCACATATATTTAATTCAATATGACACATATCATCATCATCATCATCATAATCATAATCATAATCGTCCTAATCATTGTCATTGTCATCAGCATAATAATCGTCTTAACAATTACTATCACGTCATCATTTTTATTGTCATCATCATATCAGTATTTATTAACCCCCAAAAACACTTTCGTGTAAAAAACTTCGCCAAGTACAGGATTGATGTGAGGTCTTACATTATTGTTCAACATACAAAAAATATTGAAATCATATTGTAATGCCAAGTACATAGGTCACTATATATCTGCTTATTATATGATTTGGCACTAGCACATCATTTTAATTGTATTTG
>JARQST010000343.1:0-76314 GCA_030142225.1 Pachycephus smyrnensis
AGCAAGCTCAGCGGATGAGGCGGAAGGGCAACCCCCGACACCATGGTCTACGTGTAGCTACTCTAACAGGGTGACTACCCTCATATGACTACTCGAATGAATGTGATCAGCCCGACCAAGGGAATGGGAGAAGTAAGACAAACACAAGAGACAGAGGGTGACAAAGTGTGAGAAGGAGATAGAAAGAAAGATACAAAAAACTAAAAATAGAAATAAAGAAGTGTAGAAGAAGGGAAGTACAGAAGTTAAGAATTAAAAGAGAATTAAAGAAGTAAGGAAGTAGAAAGTCATAGTAGTAGCAAAGTAAAGAAGAAATAAGAAAATGAAGAAAGAAATGAATAAAGAAGAATTATAAAAATTAAGTCATGAAGGAAGGGAGTTAATAAATAAAAAAGGGAATAGAGGAAGCAGGAAGGTAAGAAGTAAAGAATGAAAAGAGAAATAAGAAAGTAAGGAAGTAAAAGGTATACTAGTAGTAAAGTAAGGAATAGAGGTATAGAAGTAAAGAAGAAATAAAGAAAGAAAGGAATAAATAAGAAATAAAGAAGTCCAGGAGTAAAAGGTATAGTAGTAGCAATGTAAGGAATAGAGGTATAGAAGTAAAGAAGAGATCAGGAAATAAAGAAAGATAGGAATAAAGAAGAATTATAAAAATTAAGTTATGAAGGAAGGGAGTTAATAAATAAAAAAGGGAATAGAGGAAGCAGGAAGGTAAGAAGTAAGGAATGAATAGAGAAATAAGAAAGTAAGGAAGTAAAAGGTATACTAGTAGTAAAGTAAGGAATAGAGGTATAGAAGTAAAGAAGAAATAAAGAAAGAAAGGAATAAATAGGAAATAAAGGAGTCCAGGAGTAAAGAAGTTAAGAATTAAAAGAGAAATAAAGAAGTAAGGAAGTAAAAGGTATAGTAGTAGCAATGTAAGGAATAGAGGTATAGAAGTAAAGAAGAGATCAGGAAATAAAGAAAGATAGGAATAAAGAAGAATTATAAAAATTAGGTCATGTAGGAAGGGAGTTAATAAATAAAAAAGGGAATAAAGAATTGAAAAATAAGTAAGTAAGGAAAGCAAGAAGTGAAGAATAAATAAGGAAATAATTAAAGAAAGAATCAGAAAGGAAATAAATAAGTCAAGAAGGAAGGAAAGAAGTAAGGATTTAAAAGAAAGAAATAAAGAAGAAAAGGAATGGATAAGACGGAAGCATCCAAGAGACCAGTATAGGAGACCGGCTCGTGGAAGAATGAGCGCTCCGAACCCGAGCATCCCCTTAAGTGCTCCCCCCACTCCCCGGCTTCTGCGCGGCAATTCTGCGCTCCGACAAATTTTGCAACTTGCAATACTTCTAAGTGTTCCTTTACCGTGGTTCCTAATTTCTAAGTGTTAATATACAAATATATTTATTTAATTAATAATTTTAATATTTCAATACTTGAGTTTATTTAATATTTCGTTTTCAACTTGATTCATTTTCAAAATATTATAAAGTTTGAATTTAACTTTTATCTTTTCCGTATATTGTACCAGATTTTGATTTGGCCTTAATTTTATATTTTGATGAAATTTCGAAAGTGTGCCATCGGTTTTTGGGTTAATTTTTCTCTGACAGTCAGTGACAGATTCTTTTGTACAGCTGGTTTCTTTCTTCTTCTACCCGCGAGTTGGTCAGCCAATCATGAATGACCAACATAGAATATTTGCGCTATGAGTGGCGGTAACTGACACAATTAATTAAGACCCAAGATTTGGGCCACTTCCAACATATGAACTTTCGTCTTCTCTCTAATCTTACTTCCTGTTGGAAGTATTATGAGTCCACGGCGTGGAACAACGTGGAGTCCGAGCGAATCCGACACTGTGGCTTTACGATGGTTCCAGCTTCTTCTTTGCCGGTGTGTAATACCATTGTGGCACTATTGTGAAGTAAACGTGACTCCACGGCAAGTTATCTGGGTATCCAGCAATTGCAGAAATGTTCGAAGATACCTATAGTAGGTAAAGAAGGCAATCGAAATACTTACAATCGATCACAAAAAATTCTGTAAATTTTTAAGCGATGACATCACATGAAATTGTTCCCTTCAAATAAAATTTTCCAAAATATCTTGGGATATACGAAGAAACTGAAAGAATATATTACCGACCGCGTGACCCGGTCGATAAAAACAGAAACTGTAATTGTCCCACGTCCAACACATCTCATTCTCGTTTTTGATAAATAAATCTACTAAAGTACTCCCTCTTCAATAGTTTCAATGTCAATTTCGGAACTTTCTCGAAATGAGCTCATCAATTATTACTTCACAATACAGAACCCATTCACATGCATTATCTTCAACTCCTGAATATTCCCTAACTTAATTAGCACAAACCCATTTACACAACATATAGGCATTAGTATCTATCTATATACTCCTGTCCGGGTTTGCAAGCCAACTGATGTCCCGCACATAATAGATCCCCATTGATTCCCTTTCAGCATTCCTGTGGATCCGGTTGCATACAATCAGGCACACTGAACCTACCCACGACGATGACGACGACGACGATGAAAATGATGATGATGATGATGATGATCCTATGCCTAACTAAATTTAACCTACACCCCAAAACGTGGAATCTTCGTGGCCAGGTAACCGATAATCCTACAAGATACTACAGTTAAGGTGACCTCGTGGTATCAAGTTAGTGCGTTCACCCTTTGCAGATACCACAGCTTCACCAGTGCTGTTATCCTGTGCAGAAAGGTCACGCACCCGCCGATCATTCACCTCATCCTGGGCCCAGGATGTGCACAGGATTAAAGTAGCAACCACGAGATCGTCCCAGGCAGCAGTTCCAAGGGTTGCACCTACGGAAGGTTCTCGATTTGGGACAGTCCTTGGTTTCGCCAGGGAGTGAATGCCCCAGCAGCCGGGTCCGTTCATCCCCCATCGTGCAACAACCTCTCTCTGGCATCCTCTTCTAAACCCTAGCTACGACCCTGGTTCCGTGTGCCTCCCGGGCTGCACAAGGGGTGAACGCCCTTGCCTGACCCAGACTCGGAATCGATTTCCATTCGTTGCACGGTACTGCTAGTTCACACCCTCTACTCTCCCACCCTATATCACCCATCCTCACAACCCTCATCCTCGTTCTCACCCTCCTCGCCTTCTTCGGCCACCACGTTATACCCTTTACTAGCACCTTCTGACGCCACGTCAATTTCCGCATGTGGATTTTCATAGAAAGTCACAACCCTCGAGATGTATGTACCCCATTACCTACGATCAGGATGATGGCTCATTGAATTCGTCCTTGATCCCGGATCCCTACCACTTATAGATATGGATGAAATTTTACATTCCTAACGGTTCGGTAATCATTTTTGCTTAGAGCAATAATGTAATTTGACATTAGGGGATGTTTAGTGAAGGTATGCATTATGTTGGTATTGAGTTTCTAATCTGTTCCAGGATTAACTGTATTTTTACATTAATCCAATCTAGTCGTTGATTACTGAATTGAAATGATAATACAGAATCATCCCTTACGAAAGAAGAGGTTTGTAATAGGGTAGTAAAAACTTGTATGAATCTCAAGGGATAATGCTAGATTTAATAACACTCTTGTCTGCGTCATTGGTTTATACGTTATCAAGGGAACGATGTCCGCACCTTTTTTTTCCTTCTTTTTTATACAAATAAAGAGAGACCAGAGGGATGTTTTTCCACTGTCCACCAGCGTGAAAGGGTTGACGATGGATGACGTAGCATAGGACAAATGTTAAATCCCTTACTATAAATAGGCATACTTTTCCGGTAAAAGTAGGGTGTATTGTTTTGGCATTCTAATGACGAAGGGGTGGGAGGGGGGATAGGGGAGGATGGAGAAAAGGGAAAATACGAAGAAAAATAAGGCGGTAGTATTTGAGGGGCGAAAATAGTAGAGTGGTAGTTTCAACGAGAGGAGTAAGGAAGCAAAGGGGATGGGTGTAGGGTGGTTGTGGGTGGTATACTAGGGGTGTAGTTGGGGAGGGCATGGCGCGTGCGCGTTACTCTCGCCCGTGACTGCACCACGGGGTGGTTCAATGTTACGGGAGGGCACTGACCCGAGCGAGAAACCACCCCTTGATGCACCGAGGTGGGTACACCCCTGGTGTAGAGCCCTGCTCGCTTGCAACCGGCTCTCGAGCCGTTCCAGCCATCGCCATCCCCTACCGTCACCCACCCCCTCCCCCCACGCACGACATCCACCCTCGTGGCAGAGCCGCGGGCAGCGGCCCGGGATATCTACCCGCCTCTTATAAATTACCTGAACTCGTTCCGATTGCCGATTCCCATTATTTACACCCAAGGATATGCAAACCACCCCTAAAAAAAGAAAACTAAGTGTCCTTCATCCCTTCTTCAAGAACCGGATGTTTACTTAACTTCCGATTGTGCGGATCAACAACGCTGTTACGTAACCGTCGTACCTCTTTACTCTTTAAGAGAAACACAGGATTTCGCAACCCTTAAAATCTCGGAATACCGAATCAACCCCCCTAAACTTATTCAGTTAATCTTGAGATTCAACAAGAATAAATTATAATGACATACACTTAAGCGAGAACGTAAATGCTCTTCCTGGTAAATTCAAAGTTGTCGTTTGTTGGGGATGATCCTCAAAGATTACAATTATTAATAATAAATTATTTTATGATACATCGTTATCGTTTCGAACTGATGATAACCGTGTTATTGTTATTGTTATTAACATTTTGGCACGACAGCCTAGTCTGTTCGAGAACTCTGCACTTCAGTCGACAGACTCGAGGATAAATCTATTTTGGTATTTTGCCTTTGTATCAGGTTGCGCCATTTTATCGTGAGATAAAAACTAAAAATTCTATGTGATAGATGCTCGTATTTAGGTGTTCTACGTACCATCGATGTCTAACTGACACTCCAGACGGCATTTTCGCTATAGGGAGTTTCAGTCTCGTGTCGAGAACTCGAAGGGCTACCTCTCGTCCCCTCCCTCGTTGCCCCCCTTACCCCCTCTTGGGGATTGGGTCGATTCCCTGTTATGCTAATTTGTCAACCGTCGTAAAGACCAAGACCCGTGCCAGTTAGCCGACTTTGGATATCAAAAAAAAAAAGGAAATTTTATTAACGGTTTGTACCTACTAGTATGTTCTGGATCAATGTAGAATAGGATCTGGTTCATGATAAATCATGAATTTTGAGATTGATCTTGTTTGTAGGTTTTTGGGGATATTTTTTGTCTGAAAGACTTTTAGGTTAGGTTGGATGCACGAGGTGGATACGATAAGTGTGGTTGAAGTGCATTTGGTTGGTTTAGGGTTGGTAGATAATTTAATTGAAGGACGTAAAGTTTTTTTTTCTTCAGTACGGTAAGAGGGAATATCCGCTAAATTTTGTATTTTTGAAAAGGTTTGTAAGGATGACTAGATAGTTGTTTGCAATTTTTTTACGATTCTTTACTTTTTAGAAAGTTTCAGTAATCTTCATGCGCAGTTTGCGGGGGAGTCGTTTGGAATTAAAATGTAGGATTACGTAATTTGTTTAACTTCCAAATCAGTTTCATGGATGCCAATTAGCGAATTGAATTCCGACTGTTACAATACGCGGGAATTTCGAAATATTGGAAATTTTCAAAAAATATTATTAACGTATTCATTGATTGGCACGACCGCTGCATATAGATATATATATATATACCCACAAACCATCCCCTACGATGAACAAAAAAATCAAAACCGTCCTTCAATCAAGAATCCAATTCAAACAATAAAATCCATTGCAATCCTGAAACCAATAAAAATCCAATTCTACCAAACGAACAAATCTAAATTATTCCCCATATTTTCAAAAACACGCAGTACACCCCTTCAATCTCTGCATGCACCACAAAAAACTAGACATCCACCTAACCCCCTCCCCCCATTCCTAAAAAAACCCCCGAAGTACAAATATCCAAAGTTTAAAATCCCAAGAAAAAAATCATCCATAATTTCAAGAAAAAATTGCAACGCTGCACCAACCAGCGTTCTTCTAGCAGCAGTGCGGCGTACACCGTTATTTCGCGGTGGATGCTGCGGGATCAATAGTGTGGAGAGACCAAAGAGGCACAAGGGTAGAAGAGGGAGGGAGGGAGAGCGAAAAGGGACGGCGAGGGGATGACGGTGAGTCGACGAGGAGAAAGAGGCGGTGGCGTCGGGACGGAGGGTTGGAGAGGGCCGCGGAGAGTGTTACGAAGGGGTGAGAAAGAGAGCGAGAGAGAGACAGCTCAAGAGAGAGAGAGAGAGAGAGAGACAGCTCAAGAGAAAGAGATAATATAAATGATAGAACGTACAGCAAGTAAGAGAGAGCGAATTGAGAAAAGGAGAGAAGTTAACCTAGAAGCGCGAAAGAGATGGTGCACAAAGGGTGGTCGACTCCCTCCCTCCTTTCCCCTCGGTGGCAGAGAACCTACCCCTGGCCACCCCATGCCAGCGTACAACCCCAGGAGTCGATGCATCCAGGGTCGTTGCTACCGGCAGCGAACGATCCAACGTTCCAGCCGTACGTAGTTCGTCGTACTAGTTGTGTAGTACATACCTAACCTAACCTCATTCGCCTACCGTTTACCTATGCGCTATCTATACGTATCTGCAGGAATTAACCTAACCTATATGTACGCCTATGTATATACAAGCGTACGCACGCTGCTACGTAGGCAATTACGCGTATCGTAACCACCAGGTAGATACATTTGCCATCCCCGGGGCTGCTAAATTCACACGTGATATGCAATACCTGTACACGTGTGTACGGTGGCGTCACTTCGTTTGCGCAGGTGAACGGACCGTTAGGACGCCATTGTTTAGGATCTGCACATTCGAGTGATTGGATTGAAATCTGCCCTGTGAATTTTCAAGGACGAGATTATCGACTGTTGTGTATGGAATAGTTGAGTTTATCTAGTCACTGTAGGGTGTTTATATGGAATTGTAATTTTGGGGTGTTTATGCTGTTCGGGGTTGACTTTTTTTTAATATTATTACTATGGGGTGATGCCGGATTGTTGTTTATAAGTAATTTTGTGGCTGCTGTCGTTTTTATTTGTAATTATAGAAATGTAGGAGTGGGTTGGATAAGAGGAGGTCAATGATAAGCGACGAATCAAAAGTTTTAAAAGATTGAGATAAAATGGTGAAATAATTTTTTTTCTTTGGATTAATTTAATTCCGTTGTATCTTTAATATGTATGATGAAGATTGCTCTTCAAGTGGGATTTATATTAATTTTTTGTTTGTTTATTTCTATTATCCTTTTACAGTAATTTCTTTTGCTTTGTAATTAAAAAGTTTTTCTTTTATAGGAGATTCTTTCTTCGGATACTGTCTGGACGGCCTTATTCTCGTTCCTGGAAGTCGCGACTTTCCCCTCCACCCCGTAGAAGATTTTGTCGTCCTTGCGGGACGTGCGCTACCTGGCCGCATACCTGGATCCGCTGGCAGCTTACCTGCTTCTGGAGGAACAAAAGATCGTTTTGGTCGAGAGGATGAGGGATCGGATGGTGAATGACTGGAAACGGCAAAGTGCAGGAAGAGAGGAAGAAAGAGAAACAGATAGAGAGAGAGAGTGAGAGAGAGAGAGAGAGAGAGAGAGAAGTTAATGCTTCATTACATAGAACTGAGTTAACTGAACGGAATTATAGAGATGGAGAAAACACCTTTGTAGTACGTACAATATTGTGCAGCGAGAAACTAGCGTGGAGATGTATAAATGAAACGACCTGTATTGCGTCGGTGATGGATAGGATTGAAATGCTAGTCAGACAGAATAAGTAAAAAGATGATAAGATAATTGAATACCCAGGACTTGTAGCAATTTCAAGTATTTTATTAAATGGAGATCGTAAACTTGATGAAATGATGAATAAAGTATCTCAGTTTGAAATTAACAATTTCATTGTATGACAAAGGAAACAAGAGAAGATATTAACGTCTCTAGTTTACTTCAAAAGGAGAAAAAAGAAAGAAATACGAATACCCGTAGCAATTGCGTGGATAACAATATAAATTCTTTGACGAATTAGTGTAATCTTTAGTCAAGACGATAAAGCAAAAGGAACAACAAACTTACGTAAGCAGCAAATAGAAAAGGCGGGATTTTCAAAATATTAAAACCAAGCACGTTGCTACCAGCAACAAAGGCTGCAAGAGGATAAGGGATTCCACTTCGTAATTTCAGCCAGTTGCTCCTCCCTTTGTCTCGAGCAGGAGAGCGAACCTGCTCGTCGACCTAAGAGAGGTTAGGTTAGTACAATTATACCCACGTGGTGAAATAAAAAGTGTACGAAAGAAAATGAAAAAAAAATAACACCAGACAAACGATAAAACGCAGAAGGCAAAAATAAAGTATTTAAAAGTCTTCAGTTAAAATATATGCAGAAAAAAAGGGAAAAAAGGAAGGAAACTGACTAACGCAGTGGCACGTGGCTCGTACCTGTCATCTAGTACAGAACGTACGTTCTGTCCACGTAGAAGCTTTATCACCAGGACTACGTCAATGGTAAATTAAGGGTAAACCATCAGCCAGGTGGTGGTTGAACTGAAAGGTATATAACCTTTTTTATATATATATATTCGTACAAGAGTATTATGGGGTGCTGGTGGTCGGACTCGAATTCGAAGAGGCTACCCAGGTGGGAGGCAGCTGCCAGGCGAACGAACCACTCGGCAACACCTGCCTTATTTTACCTTCCTTTACGTATAGTAGGCACAGTACATTGGCCACGTCCTACGCTTAGTGCGTCGCTACGTTTCTTACAAAGTTTTCAGATCGCAAGACGCCTCCTTCTTAGGGCCACCGGGTGTCTTCGTGTTCCAAGTTTCTTCCAGGCACCGCGCAACGTTTCGTCTCTTCTGGACTACACGATGCAGGGCACGACCATGCGGGTGCAGGACAGGTGGAACCTTGGCTGCTATTCTTTAGCATCTGCCATTATTTTAATTTTTTGTAATGCGTATAGGTTTATACAGAAAAGATTGACCAGCCGAGGTTTGGTTTAGATGCTGGATTTTTTGGTACAGCTGACTTCCGGTAGGTCAGTTCTGAACGAGACTGTAACATATAGTAGGAGGATGTGTATTATTGTAAGTTAGAAAAATTTGACATTCAGGTAAAAGTATAGTTCTGTTGGTTGACTCGTTTGATTTGGTTTTTGAAAGAATTTTTTTTCATTGGAATAAATAATTAATGTATCCTTGGGTTATCTTTGATGATTGTTTTATCATTATTTCTGTGGATTTGTTTCTATTGAGAATTTTATATTTTTTGCACAGCAAAGTCACGTGTCCTTTGAATTGTGTATTACTGTCCAGATGTACTGTGGACATCCTGAGGACGTACCTGGGACGTTTTAGATTGTATGGATATCTAGCCATGTCTTTTCTTTTTATTCTTTCTACCTTTTTCAGGACTGCCACAGTCTTTCTCTTCTCTTGCTCTCTACCCACCACGTGCCATCGGCGACAGTGCCGGCCGAGCACGCGCCAGCACCTGCTCCTTATTATCCCCACCATGTCCAAAAGGTCCCTTACTTTTTACGTGGCCGCCGACTCGTATTTCTTTCTTCTCTTCTTCTTTATTTTTTGTTGTTGTTTATCTCTCCCTGTCCTCTTCATCTTCTTCCTCGCTTACTCTCCCTGCCGCCTACCTCCCCCACTCCTCTTTCCAGTTACTACTTATCTCAGGTCTGTAAGGAGTTAATGTCCCTGGGTTTTTCTTTGTTTTTTTTTGCAATTTTTATTTTTTGCTCTTATCCCCATTTCTCGTATTTCACGCCCAAGAATGCCGCTGTGCTTGAACATCACTTGCACGGCCATTGCACCACGGGAAATCGTGGAATTATTGGAGATTAATTGAAAATCCCAGGAACGTATACTCCGAGGGTGCTTAATCGTCGTAGAATGGGGTGCATACCAATTTATTTACCATGCATATTATAAATCTGCATATGGAGGGTCGTTCGCCTTGTATATACACGAATACAGTCTGGATTGCGTTAACGACCCATCATTATAACGTTATCTTAAATTAAAAAATTTTACTTTCTCTTACTTTTTCATTAATTTCAAAAGAAACATCATTATTCTTCTTGACTAAAATTTTTTAAGAGTGATCGATCCTTTCCTTTAACATTTTATTATAAAAAGTGCAATAGGATTTTATACCAGTCTATTTTCTCTTGCATCTCAGTGAAGTACTGAGCAGCGAGTGGCCGACCAAAAAATGGGCTATAGGCCGAAATTACAGTCTAAAATATTCAAGGTTGTTTTTTTACCTCCGGGAACGAAATACAATTTTCTCTGGCAACATGAAAAAGGGAGGCAAATTAAAAAAAAAAGAAAAGAAAACGGAAGTAATACCTTCAAGCATTTTCCAAGCCTGAAAATACTGGATGCACGGAAGAATGCTCTCAGGTAAACAGTAGAGTGGATGATCGATATTACGATGTAAAAAGAAAAAAAGACAAATGTTGAATCTCTGGAAAATAGCTGTGTGCCATTTCACTCCATGGCCGCCATAGGCCGACCGATCGTAAAGCCGACAGTAAAACTACCCTTCGTGCAATCCACCCTGAATATCTCCAAGCAGTGGTAACACCGAGAAGAGACTAACCGTAGAGAAGTCATGCAAAATTCAATACTGATTGTGCATTAACCTAGCATCCACTTCTGGTCCAGGTACTAAAGTTCATCCGAACCATTGCCCTCTGACCTCTCCAGTAGCGCAGCAGCTGTTTGTTTTTGAGAAGTAGCTTGAATAAGAAAGAAAATAAACAAAATAAAAACAAACAAGAGAAACTCATCGACGCAATGGATGCTATTTGTAAATCGATTATTCCCAGGTCTGTGCTGCACGTACAAGGGGACACACCCTGTATATCTACTGGGTGACCAAAACGTATTGGTTAGCAGACGAAAAAAATAAAGAATACACACATCACAAATTTACAAAGATAAAAACTTAAAATAAACAGATAATTACAAGGGTGAGTCTCATAATTTATTTCTTTTGGTAACAACCGGGAAGATTATTCAATCCTCTCTCTCTCTCTCTCTCTCTTTCTCTCTCTGTCTTCCCAGTCTCTCCTACAGTCGCGCCCGCCTTGTGCCGGTTCGATGATCTCTACCGCGGCGGATTCCGCAAAATGGAATGCTGCTGGCGTGCACCCCCAGAGTGTGGGTGCACCAGCGACTAAAGGGATACGGAGAGACAGGGATAGGCTAGGGGTGGATGAACCAGGCAGCAAGCAGTAGCATAGTGCGGACTATACACCTGAGAGAGAGAGAGAAAAAGAGAGTCGAAGCGAATAAACGAGAAAGAGAAAGACAGTGCGAGAGGGGGTGAGTAAAAGGGATCTAGGGGTAGGGAGAGACTATGGCTGGGTTTCCTGGGTACGTTGCTATGGAGACACCCAGCATCGGCTGCTGCCCTCCTGCCAGACCAGACAGATTCGCATCCCCAGCACAGACCGGCACACGCCACCCTGGCAAACTCAAGGGAGTCCACTGCCACCGCCATTGCCAATACCAATAGCTAGCAACCCTCTTGGCTCGTTCCACCCCCTTCTCGCCACCCCCCATACACCCCCTACTGCGAACCGTTTCAAGCCCATGCGTTTGTTGCACCGCAGCAGCACCCGATATCAATGAGGGTTCTCAACCCTTATCGAGTGCACTCCAGTTTGCGTATCACGGGGTGGTGGAACGGGGAGGGGGATGGGGGGCTGTACTATCTGTGTATACATAAGCTACCTATACTTACCCTTCGCTCGGGAACTACCCCTATCCCCTCACCCTACTCTACCACCAGAACCTGATCGCTGGGGTAGACGTCGAATTCAAATGGTCTGCAAGGGAAGATCGATCCGTCTGGGTTTTCGCAGGGTTGCTATTGTAATCTGAGGGAGTGAAGTTTCTTTATGGGGTTGCTCGGCCGTGTGTGTTATGGAAACGTCAATTGCCAAAAAGAAAATGGCGTCGGGCAAACCCCGATACCCACTCCCCTCCCGTTCACTCTGTGAAATCACTTGGAGGCCAGCCGGAGGTATTTCGATATATCTCGCAGTCATTAGTGTATTGGGATGTATACACGGGGAAACGCGTGGGCATGCGTGGATGGGCAATTAATTAGGATTTAATTAAGAGGATTTCGGGGGGGGGGGGGGGTGGAGAACACGGTCGGTTTGATAAATAATGTTCGAGCGAAGTTTTAGATATGATATTATTTATTAATATAATTTATTTTATAATATATATACATATATATTGTATGCGTGGTATGTATGTATATATATATATTTACTGTTTTTTTCTCTTCTTTTTCTGCTTTTTTTTTACTTCTCCCTTTTCTTTTTCCTTTATTCTTACTCCCGTATTGTTAGACGTACGCGAAACCCTGATAGATTGGGATTAGCTGGATCTCTTCGACTCTTAGTGATATTGTTAGAGATGCGCCATTTTTTTTTTTCGTTCATTTGGCACACGAGTCTCGCGTGCTTTTCCTTATCTTTGATGCGTCAGGGGTTCTCATTCTTTGCAAGAAAATCGACTTTTGTCCAAGTACATCTCCTCTTGTCGTTTTGTCCCATTCGAAAGTTTCCCTCTCTTAAAATTAATTTTCTCTCTCTCTCTCTCTCTCACACACACTCTCGCGCATCCTCAATGGACAATTTTTATCGCGCAGTAATTCACCCACGCACACTTCCAACGCAATGTAACAATTATCGAGTAAAATTACGAATCGCAAAAATGTACTAGTCTCAGAGGTCAAAGGTCGTCAATCTCAGGAGCGAGGATCAAAGGTTATTATGTAATAGGTAAACGACCAATTTCTTTTTTTAACGCGTCCTTATTGGGGTTAGCATCCGTTATCGGTTATCCATATACATAAAGGACTATGTATACAGATAGAAAGCATATTATATTACGTATAAAAAAGACAACCACCTGTTTATTGATACGCGCGACATCTTTATCGGCAAGTATAAAATCGTAAAAGATGACCGCCATTGTCGCTCTCCGTTTTATTTTCTGTCGCCAGTATATAGTATTATTCTTGTTATTTTTTTTTTTCGTTCACTCCTTTACACTCTCCCTCCTGACCTTTCACCCTTTACAACCTCTGGATGGACACATTTGGCGCACGATTTCACCCTAAGATTTAACTACTGGCAGGGACTGTCCCGTAGGATTAGAAAGAAAAAAATAAATAAAGAAAACGGAGGGCCCAATGGGGATCTGGATCAGGATCAAGAGAAAGAAATTCACTGATCCTGATTTGTTTCTCCTCTTTTTTCTATCTTTTATTTTTACTTCATTCTTACTCGTCCCTCCTTAATCTTTCGTTTTCTTTCCTCAAAGTCACTCTCTTTCTCTTTCTCTCTCTCTCTCTTTCACACAGTATCTCACGTTTAATTTACGCAGACTCAAAGGACACGCATGCTGCCTCGATTACAGATTAAATTTGAATTTTCAAAGATTTTTCGAATTTTCACCTGTCTCAAGGACGTACATCGACACACAAAATATAATAGCAAGAAGAGATCACCTGGACAGAGACTGACTCGTGGAAGTGTCAAAAACGAAAAAAAATGTTTTACATAAACTTTCTCAAAAAAAAAAGAAAAATATAAATCATCACCTCCAGCCAACGCTTCACGCCGTTCAGCCGTCATTTTATCCGACGCACGTGTGCACGAAATGCATCGTTGCACTCAATGCACATTCGTCAGGCATGCATAATGCGCCGTAATACTCGCCTCGTTAATAAGTCATTAATCGTAGCTCGTTGCACGTAATTAATTAACGATTAACGACGCATCGCATAGTGACGTTACTTAATTAACAGTGACACCTTAGAGAGTAGGTTGTAGGTATCTTATCTAATAATCGTCTTGTAAATCGTGTTAACGTTATAGGATAGCTTTTATTTATTTGAAAAAACTTTGGCACCCAGTTTATTTTTTTATTATTATTTCTTCATTCTCCCCACCCCACCCACCCCCACCCCTTCCTCTTTCGCGTTAATCTCGCGTCTACTTTCTTTGCTACTCTCTTCCTTTCTTTCTCTTACTATTTTCCTTTTTTTTTCACCACCACACCCACTCTACTCCGTATGTGTTTCACGCATACATACGTCATCCACACATGCATTCTTTCAGGAATCGCGTGCATTTCTTTTCGTAGGAATATGCATTCATTTATTTAGCAATGATAACGCCTGATAAGAATGTATCTGTAGTATCATGTGTCGTATATGTGCATATATAAATGGTGGCTGTATATATATATAGCTAGGCGATATAACGTCTTTTTTTTGGTAACTTTGAAAAATATCCTAACCTTATCCTCATACCCTTTCGCTTTCCTATCAATTTGAGTGGCGATTTTTTTTTGCCAACCCAAAATGCCAAACATGCATATTCCCAAATATGGCTCACACGGGCTTTCTTGCTGACAGGGTGAATGATCTCGAAAATTTGAAATTTTGACGTTGATCGAAAGGGTTATGTATGGATGAAAAAAAGATAGGACAAACGTTATACGTGATATCGAGTATGTGTCAAAGATCGAGGAAGGGGCGGGGGGGTGGATATTAAAAAAAATGTTTTCAATCCACACGATTTTCATATTCGCGCAAACACCCCCCTTTCTCCTTTTCACACCTTTTCACTTCTTTTAACATTTTTAATTCATCTTTTTCCATTCGCCCTTATTTTCGCTGCGAGGACCAAGTAAAGGGTGAACACGTGGGTGTACGTACGAACTGACAACGTTAAATACACGGCGCAGAATGAATAGCCTGCGAGTGCGCATGCGCGTCCCACTGTAACGAGTCACGTGTTTCGAAAACTCAGGAAATGATTAGATCCGCGTTTATAACAACAATAGTTTTCCGTTTCTTTTGGCAATTAAAAATTTTCAATTAACTCGGCCGATATCGGATTCGTCCCAGGGGAAATGGATTGAACACATCGATCACGATACAATTTGGTTCGCGTATCCTTCGACTCTGTCTTTCAATATTCGTTTGTTTTATTATTATTTCGCCTTTATCTTTTTTTAAGTTTCTCTCAGGAATTCTAATATCACAAATAGGGGGACCGTTCCGTAGCGCCCGCAGCCGTATCACATACGGCCGCCATTGGACCGATTTTGAATTTCATTCCAAAGTGTGACGTCATTTATAAATATCTACATCGTTTTAATTTACGTATCTTATGGTTTCTTTCTTTTCTTTTTTCGTCGCTTCAGCCACCGCTGGTAAGCTTCAGCCGTACTCTGCTCTCGTGTAAACGCACCTTTACATCAGCAGGCGCGTTTACGTTAAAGGAAATGACGTGTCCGTAACCGATCAGTCACTGTTATCGTTTCCGCTTTTGGATCCAATATCGTGCGATCGAATCGCCCATATTACCAATTCAAAATCTCCCGCGTTTTCACACAGAAGCCGCGCATGCGCAATTCGATCGTCGTTAAAGAACTTTTCGGTCAGGACAGTCTTATTTATAGTATCCCCCCCTGTCCAGGAAGAATCCCGAAACCGAGAAATGAAAATTTGTGTATCCCCCCTTTCTCTTTTTCGTTTCCCGTGAGATATTTTTGGAAAAAAAATAATATTGCGACTTTCCTGAGCTTTCGTTAGTAAAAGACGCGTGACGTCACATCCTTCTTTCTTCCCATGCATAGGTCTTTATTATCTTGAATATATATATATTTTTTTTTGATAAATGGCGCGTACGTACGAACAATACGTAGACACAATACGCAGGATATACTTTCGATATATAATATATCATATATATTATATATTATATATATATATTATATGTATATTGCACATGGTACATATATCTATGATATTCAGGCATAAATTTTTATGTATGTCTCTCTATAGTATATGTACCTTTGTGTACTGTACATATATGTATTATATCGTGCACGTGGTACGCTCTAGGGATATCCGATGCAGGATGCGAGGGAGTTCAATCCCAATCGATATCAGGGGATGATTTTCGTTATCGATAAATTAATGAGCGTTGATGATTTTGTTAATCGCGTTAATGACGATGACCGATGATGAATTTTTAACGGGTGACGCGATGACGCGAGTATAATTAGAGACGGCTGAATAAGTTTTATCCGGTAGACATTAAAAGTGGGGGAGGGGATCGATGGGGGGTGGATTGCTTTGAGAAATAGGGGATGCTAAATGAAAATGGAATATAATTGTATAATGAGGGTTGCGAATTTTTCTATTATAGACTCAATGATTTGGATATAGAAGATTGCTGTGTTATTATTATTATTATGAATTTAAAGTTTCATTGTCGAAGGATAATTAAGGGTTAAGTGTCATTACAATTTTTTAAATGTTTATTACTCTCTTTCTCTCTCTTTCTCTCTCTCTCTCTCTCTCTCTCTCTCTCTCTCTCTCTCTCTCTCTCTCTCTCTCTCTCTCTCTCTCTCTCTCTTTCTTTCTCTCTTTATACTGACTTATTTTCAGTCATTCCCTCTATCTCTTTCTTCGTTCTTTCTCTCATTCTTTCTTTCGCCAATTTTTCTACGGGGCTCACGTGCCGTTTCATCGTCGTACCGGTAATTGATTTTACATTCGATAAGCTACTTTAACGCAATTAACATCCCCGGTTTATCTCATCCAATTATAGGGGATGTTTATACCGTTAGACTTTTCTTTTTATCATTTTTCTCCACAGTTCTCTTTATCCTATACTTAACTTCGCTCGCGAGCAACTTCTTGCGGAGATTTGAAAAGCGCGGCGTTGTGGTGGTCGTGTCTTATTATTTTTTTGTTTAATCTTTTATCTTTCTGCTTCTCCCTCTCTATTCACTTTTTGCGGGGTCTCGCGTCTCCGAGGCACTGCCCTCGTTCAAAATATACGAAAATTTCCGCAGTTTTTTTTTCAATCTCTCTTGGAAAAAAATATAACGTCTCTTCTAGATGCAACTTTTTTTCTCTCTCTTTTTTTTTCCTACCAAGAAACATTTACGGCGCCATTTTCATTCTCTCTCGCACACACATTCTTTCGTTTCTCTCTCGCTCTGTTTCTCACTCTCTTTCTCTCTCTCTCTCTCTCTCGTTACTCTTTATCCTCTCTATCTTAACGTCCAGTTAAATTTTCGCGTTTGGTTATTATAATAGTCATAATTAAATATAATTAGGTAAGTCTAATATCGATATATGTCGGTGCGGAACGATGAAGTGTATTCTCTGTTTATTTATTTTTCTTTTTTTTACGTTATATCGACACTCGTTACAGGACCGCATCAAATATCTTCCAAAACTAGATTTTTTTCTCTTTAGTGTTTTTTTTTTCTTACAATAGGTAAATTTATTTGTTTATTTCATTTTTCCTCAATCACTTTTTACTCTTTAGAGAAATATACGATAATATATATTTCGGGCATTTCTTTTATTTTCCCACTTCAATCGTCCCCGAATTCCGTAATCAATTGTGTTTCTTCTTTTTTTTTCGTATTTCCCGCGCTACTTCGTGCGTCATATTTTTTATCATAATTTTTACTATCCGTTACTCGAAGATTATATTAGGATTACGATAATGCGACAGCGGGGTTCCGCTTAAAAATCTTTGTCCCGTGGTGTAAGTGTGTGCGTTACGCATGCGTGTAAAGTGTCTCGTTCTCTTAATTTTTCTTTACTTTTTGGTGTTATCAATTTCATCCCCCCCGATGTCTTTATCGATAAAACTAACACGTCCCCGGGGGTACGTGATACGTTTGAAATTTTCACTTTTTGTTTCAAGAATATTTTCACGACGATACAATTACAGGCGTAGGAGCACCAGAATATTTAAAGAAAAAAGTGGGGTTTTTGGAGGCCTTTCTTTTTCTTTTTCTTTAAATCGTTTTTTCTCCTTTTTCAAAAATCCACCCGTAGCGTCACGACGAATCGTAAGGCGCGACGATGGGATAAGTTGACAGCCACTTTTCTTTATCACTCGGGAGAAGGGATCGCGGCCGCCGAAAATCAAAATTATCGTGTTGCCAAAATTGGAGGGGATACCGAAAAATTCGAATAAAAAATATAAGAGACAAAGAAAAAGCACGATCAACCGAATGACGTAGGATTAATGTAGAGATTGGATAGTCTACATTTAACATACGTATAATTGTCACGTAAGATTAGATAATTATCGTTATCTTTTTTTGTCAATATATATATATGTATATTATATTAGAGTACGAATATATATATGAATTACGTTTTATATATATATATATGAATAATAATAATATAATATATAATATAATATGCTATGTATATATGTATAAATAATATGCAATGTAAACTAATGTAAATTACGTAGTATATCATCTCACAATATATTTCTTTTTCATAAATATATGTTATATCATTATAATCGTGTGTGTCAGTGTAACGTGTCTGTATACTTATATACCTCGTTTCGTTATTGTATCGTTATAATTTATTAAACCTTAATCGTTACCATATATATTTTTTTTCAATATATTAAATATCATTTATATATCAATGGGCTGTGATTTTTATGTATTTAAAGTCTCTATGTATGTGGGAGCGCGTGTGGTACGTCTTCGTCATTTGTCTGTTCGCGACCGCGTTTCGGTACAAACAAAAAATCGGACCCAGGTATCGGTACAGTTTTTTTTCAAATTTTCTTCAATTCAAATTTCGCGCCATTAAGCCTCCCAAGTTTCCAGCCGTGTTAATTGAGAATGAAACGACAATAATGACAGTCAAAGAAAAATAAAAAGAATTTTACAATCAAGATACAGTGGTGTAAGAGAGTGAGAAAGAGAAGAAAAATGAGAGAAAGAGAAAGAGAGAGAGAATATCCCGATTTCTTTGACTTTTGACAAAATACGAAAAAAAAATGTATCTGTTTCAGATATAACGCGCATGCGTCCTTTTGCCAATACTTATTTATATTATCTGGCACAGATTAATTACTCGCAGTTAATTGAATTCTCATCGATTGCCACCAGTTAGTCAATTTTACGTTCCCTGTTCGCCAATCGTCCGCCCTCCCCACCCCTCCCAAATTTCGCGAGATACACTTTTTCGTCTAAAAACAGGGATGATCAGTCTTCGTGAATCACAGAAAGCTTTGATATGGCCTTTTGACGAAAATCCTCTCTATGCCGCGTGCCGGCCATTAATGTCTTTCGATCTGACCCCATGACCTTTCACTGTACGTTCTTCCACGCGTTACGCGTATATACATCTATCTAGGTGTCTGGGATCTGAACGTAACGATCTATCGTAATAGAACGAGATTGCGAGAATATTGCTTTTTGTTGACGTATGGGAGTTTCTGTCGCACTTTTTTTTGCATTACTCGTAGCGTCTTTTCTTCTTTTCGTTTTTCTGGATTTCTGTTCTTGGGAAATTATGCTGACTTTCGTTTTGGCGGGAAACTCGGGAGAATTTGAAAAATACTTCCTACAAAGAACAATTCTTGGGTTCGTCTTGTACCTGATATTTTTATGTAAATTCGAAACGTGCGCGTGTCTGTCTGTTTTTTCAATTTCCATAAATATATTGAAAAATCAAGTAACCTGTACGTGAGATACATAAATAAATGTGATGGTATTCATGGCGGACGCCTTTGTGCTGATAGCATCGCGATTACAATAATTCGTCGTATTCAAAAAGGTAAGGCCCAAGATAATAGATGTAAAAATTTTGTTAATGATTTTTTTGGGGTCTTACACTCTTATCTTTCTTTTTATTTTTTTCTTTGTAATTTATTTTGGCTCTTTCACGCTTTACAATTTTATCGCCATTTTGCTTTCTGGTTATCGAGCTTTCGTTCGACTAGTCTGTCGGATTAGGTTCTCAAAAAAAAATGATTATACAAAAATCATTCGTCGCACGCGTCATCACTACGAATCGCGAATAGCCATACGCGTGTTCATCATACGCGTGTACGTTATTACAATATACACTCATACAGCTTCGCAAAACAGCGACAAGAAAGATAAAGTCTTCTGATTGGTGAATAACACGCAATCGAGAGGAGCCAATCACGAACGATCCCTTCGCTACGACTGTAACGAATAAAACTTGTTCTCTTCTCATATACTTTTTTTTTTCATTTTTCCCTCTAAAATGGATTCGGGCCTCGGGCAACTCTCTTGGCCTGATAACTGCTTTTCTAGCATTATCTATCTTTCTCTCTTTTTTCCCATACGAAACAAAAATGACAGAAAAAAGAAACAAAAGTAATTACTGCGTTAAAGGAGACAGATAGGAAGAAATAAAAATAAAATTTACAAGGAATTTATTGAGAAACTTTAAATCGGCCGCCATTTTGACAAACGGTCAACCGCCATCTTAATACTCAAGATACGGATCGTTAAGGTTTTCAATGTCCGCCCAGTCGCCGTGAGACTTCGAAAGACGCCTTGTGTATTAAATAAAACGTATTGTTAAAGATAACATCATTCACACACCTTATATTTTATATTATATGCGTAGGGTTCATTTTTATTTATTATTGCTTTTAAATTTCGTATTGAAGACATAGAACGTCGTTTAGGTTTTAAACTAACGTAATTAAATGGTAGAGGGTGCTGGGGTTCCGGCGGGTTAATACACGTAGGTTGTATCAAATGACTATTTAAGGTTACGTTATGGTTAAGCTACTTTAAGGTTAGGTTCATTGGGCTCGAAGGATGGTAGAATTGATTGTGGATCGATAACGGATCGATTGATCAGATAGCGCATCCAATACAGCCACAGGCGAACCCGAGACCCTGTGTTGAAATAATAAATATATATATATCGATATATTATATATATATATATTTAATTTTTTATATATATAATATATTGTGACCGGTGGATTCTCACGCCCCCCTAGTTCAAAATTGACGTTGGCGTTCCCCAGGGGGGTTTTACCCGAAGGGGGGTTTTACTCTTGGGCGCTAGACGTGTAACGGATGTTACGTCACGAAGTGAATTCGACGTCTCCTGACTAGCCGCTATCTAGCTCAGACCAAGGAGATGGGGGGCTGGGTTGGATTCGTCACTAAGAGATCAAGGGAAATCGGAAAAATATCTAAAGGCGTACACACAACCCAAAAGATAAAAACGTCAAACGTTAAGCCTTACTCACCCCGAAAAACTACCCTCCAGACATCCTCGCAGAATCCAGAGGTCCCAATCAGATCCGCAGGTCTCACAAAAAAATATATTTCCAACGAAAAACTCAATCCAAAAAAGTTAACAAAAATCCAAAAACCGGACGTAGAGTACTAGGCGATAGCTGAGACAAGAGTGAGCTCTGCAGGGAGCTTACCCCTTACCAGCCCTGGCTAATCAACTCGAGGGGGGAGGGGGGCGTATCTATTGCCATTTTGACTATCTTGGACTGATCTCTGTAGCCCGTGATTCAAATTTCGCAAAATACATTTTCCTTCTAATAATACCCCCCCGACGCAGATCCGGGGTCCGATTTTCCTCCCGGTACCGGAAATCGCCTCCACTATTTTTCTCCCCCGTTGCGCGACCTGGTGCCACCACCGTGACCCCCTTTTGCCATCGTCGATTCCTCGTAGATCTTTTCGGGATCGCTCCCTTGCCATCTGGTGGCGAGGGGTAGTAAGGGGTGTGTTGATGGCTGCTTTCTCCAGGCGTCGTAGGCTAATATCCGCCTTCGGGGATGTTCGGCGATACTCGGCTCCGTCCGACTCCGGGCTCCTTCGGCGGCTCGGCTGCTCTCCTATGCGGCTGGCAGTGCTGGTCGGTGTTAGCTATATCTCTCATTCAAAAAAAAAACAATTTCAGCAAATTAAATCATATGTTCCATAATCTTTCGAAAGGCCCAAGGAGTTCCGTCGGTTCGCTTCCTCGCCAATTTCCGATACTTAAACCTATTCGCAGATTTTCGTGATTGCGACTAGCCGGGTTCTTGTGCCCCTTTTTCGTGACGGGAAAAAATAAAATACCCCGTCACAATATATATATATATGTACGTATGTATGCTTTGTTTCTTTAGGCCTTAACCATGCATCATAAGAATATAGAGAATTATCTGCGTATATGCTGGTATTTATTTTCTTTTACACATTTATGTACGTACGTATCGATTTTTTTCTTTTTTCTTTTTTTTTTAAGTATTTATTTGTATATATACGTCTGTTCTTCCTGCTCGCGCGCTCTTCGTCTCTCCTTTCTCTTTTTCTTTATATTTCTCTCTCTCTCTCTCTCACTCTCACTCACTCACTCTTGCACTCCACGTCGGCGACTTTGAACGATTTTATACTGATTACCGCAAGCATTACGTAACAGTTGAAAGATCATTTTTGCCTGACCCTCTGTACTCGGGTATTATTTTTTCTTTTGAAAAATATTGCATTCTCGATATTACGATTATTATTATTATACTTAATATATTTTCATCCTCGCCAGGTTGCGCGGGTATACGTACACGAATGCGTCTGTGTCGTTATAGGTACGTGTCATAATAGTAATAACATTTGAACGAAGAAAGAGCGGGAAAAAGTATTTAAAGTTTGAGCGGGAATTTTGAAAAAATATATAACCATTTGCACGGTGTTACGGGGATCGGAATGGTCGACGAGATCGTATCACTGAATAATAATGATAATAATAAAGCAAGATTAATAATGATTTAGCAATAATTAAATATATAATCGTTCTTTAAATATTTTCGTCTGCACTTGTATATCTGTGTATTATATCGCCAATGACTATGTATCGGATACGCATATATCCCACCTTTATGATATAATCAGTCAAAAGCTATGCGTATATATTACAGAGTAAAGTTTATATATATATATATCTATCACTTATCGAATCATTACATGATCTATATTTTTGCCCTTAGACAGGTATAACGAATGCGAATGGATTGGAGACGCGTGTCCGATCAGCCGATCAATGCGCATACGCAATCGGCATAATTGTGCAATATTTTAAGAAAATACGCGAGCGCGATTAATTAATTATTTAATTAATTAATTAAGACATAACGTCATACGTGTGATGGGAGAACAATGGGCAGTTAGTTTCATTACGAATGAATTACATTTTATTATTTCTCCTACATACACGTATACATATGTATTTATATATGGGTATGTATACAATATATATATTATATATATATACATACATATACATATTTTGCATCTTTTTCGTCCTCTGCATTATATCGTTCCGAATGTCATTATCATCGTCATGACTGTTATAATCGTTTTCCATGATTTCGATCATGATCGTCATATATCACTCTCTGGCCCTTATCGGATCCTTCACCCTATTTCCCCCTCCCCCCTCCTCCGATCGTAAGCAGTCAATTTCGATCGATAATCGATCTATCGAGATCCTCGCGCGACAATACGTAATTCGTATGTATAGAGCGACGGTCGACGGATCATTAATTTTCTCGTTAATGATTTTTTTCTCTGTTTCTTTTTTTCTTCTTCTTTCTTTTACAACACGTCAATGATATCTCATGTCCCCTTGGTGAATAAGTTGTGTTCTTAGATTCTAATAGAACGTCTACGTCGAAGTAATACGATACTCGGTACGTCACTAATCAGTAATTATCATTAATCATCGATCAGGGATATAGGATACCATTCTCCTTCGATTCCTATCTCTTTCTCGGACTACCATGGATTATCATTTTTTTTTCGTTTTTTTTTCTAAATCTTGTTCCTTTTTTCTCTATTACTCCTTTTGGATGTATTTCACGTCGGGTGATCATCGTCATTATCATGATCGTTATGAATCGTCGTCATCGCAATCATCATTTTCATAATCATCATGATCATCCTCGTCATCGTCGACTTTACGGTAAAGTAGCCTTTATCGTATAGATATAGGATATAATCATTATACGTATGTAATTTTATGTTATCATGGATGTGTGTGCCTGTGTGTGTGTGTATATATATATATCGTAGGTATAATATTCGTATATTTAAATTTAATATTACTTTAAACTTTTATAACGTTTCATAGATCGAAAAATAAATATAAAAATAAACCGGGCATTTAGGTATTAATATTTTGTATTAATAATTTATCTCCTGCTCGATTTTCTCACTCATTCTCTACCGTCTCGTCCCGACGTCCACTACACCTTTCTCTTTCTCTCTCTCTCTCTTTTTCTCTCACACTCTCCCTTTCTCTCACGCATTCTCTTTCTCTCTCACCCTCTTAAAATTTCACCCCCACTCCTATCCCTTCAGACGTTCCTCTCCCACGCGAGATCAGTACAGTTTTCATCATTTTCATTCCTCTCTTTTTTTTTTAATTCATCATCATCCCACTCGTTACAAGTATTCTAGATTTCTAAAAAACGTGATGCAATCAGCTTACATCGTCACTATGTATAACCTCAAAATGTGAGCTCGCGAGTATGAGTTTGCGTGAATGAGAGTGTCTATGAGGGGGGAGGGGTGAGGTCTGAGGGCAGGATTAATAAAAAATAAATGGGTCCGTCCATTCTATTATTTTTTAATCCACCCCCTCCCCTCCCCTCTATTTTTTTCTTTCCTCTCACTTGTCTCGATCCTTTCTATCTGCTATCCATACGTCGTGCGTTCATCTTCATTACGCTGCCCACCATTACCTACCGGTATCACGTGCCCACCAGGTATGCCGGTAGGTTAGGTCAGGTGTGCGTCTCCATTTGGTTTGTCCATTTGCAAAATAAATTCTCATCCCCGTCCTCCGCGCCGAGATTGATCAAGTTTCGAGCACCTTGTCCAATGAAGTTCGAATGTGGAACGTTGTTCCGCGTGCGTGTAGTGTAACTTTGTCTCTCTGTTTTGCAAATTGTGCGATCACGTGACTCATTATTACTCGTCATTTTCGCGTTTGATCGTTTTTCTGTTTTCTCTTCGATTCCTTGAAAAATACGAGAACTCAATTTTCAGCGCGCCCGCATTTCTTCACGTAAGGACCGAAGACGTCGGTAGCGCCTCTATGCGGAAATTTACGTAAGCTGCGTAGGACTCGTATTTCGCGCTCTTTATAATTCAGCGATTCTCAATCGTGGCGTCGCGAGAAACGCACAGGGGATGATATTAAGGGTACGTACCGAAATTCACTGCCTAGTACCGAGAGCATGGTTGTGTTAGGGACACGATGATACTCGTAGTACTGCCAGTGAATTTCCGAACATACCCCTTAAGTAGACGATTTATCGACGAGAACGAGAGCCCAGCGCCTCTGGCGGGAATAAAAATAAATTTTCACCGTCACAAGAATCCCATCGTTATTAATGCGTGTGTGTGTGTGGTAGTGTGTGTGTAACGCTAAATGCGATTTCAATGTCTTCTTTTTTTTGGTTTTTGAGCATTTCGCAACGTACACGAAAAAGTACAAAATTAATTTTTTTACATACTCCATATTTTTCCGCGTTCTCGCTTCCATTTCATTTCTTTTTTTTTATTTTTACTTTAAGATTATTTTAACATTGCGTTTTTAGTCGCCGCGCGACCGGGAACCGACCATTATAAAATACATACCGTGTCGGGACCATTTTGAGGGTATCCCAATTCAGGGGGTATGCATTGTTATCAATTAGCAATTAGACTCGTTAAAATAATATGTATATAGACTTTTTTTTTTCGTTTCTTATTGTGTATCGGTGTTAGGTATATTTATATACATGCACATTTGAATATGTATATATATATATATATGCATATAACTTTTATACCGTTTAGGATCATATAGTAAAATAGAAAAAACCTCCATTCTTTATCAGAGGTCACAGTTCTACCTTATATATTTAATATATATTATATATTTATTATATTTATTTAATTATATACGCGTGTACAGTAACACGGTATACGTATTAATATACGTATAAAATTACGCGCGCGGACTATAATCGTATATGGTGTGTTAGTCTAATTTGACAGTATGAGAATTAATAGAGAATTTTCATATTTTTTTATTATAATTCTCCAAAATATCATTGTTTCTTTTTCTCTCGAAATTACCGTGACGTTATCGATAGACTTGATATATTCTTCAGTATTATATCGCACGGCTCGTATTTGAATTTTCAATATTTACTTGACCTTGTCAACTCAATTATTTTATATCGTTTAAGAGATTCATCAAGGATCATCAAATTTAATTTCGCAGAGGAAAAAACAATGATTTTTTTCAAAAATATTCAAGACCATATTTTTATCTCTATAATCGTTCAGCCAATTGCGTTATTAGACTAACAACCCCACGCAAGAGACATTCATGCGAATATACAGGGTGACTCGAAATTTATTTTCAAAATGAAATAAATTCGGTTACACAATATTATTTTTTTTTCTCTTCCACACCGCGTACGACGATCTGTAAATATCCAATGACGTGTGGATAATCTTCTTTTTGCTTTTGTAAATTTATTTTTCTTCTTTTTCTTTGCCAACGTCAAACTTTTCGATCAATCGCACGGCGTATATTTAGTTCGGATTGACGGTGTGCACTGTCATTGATAGATACAGATTATACATCTTCTGTGTAATTGAGCATTGGCCACGAGCATTGAAGCTAGTATAGCGCCGTATGATTGGTCGATAATTATTTTGGCGGGACTTTTTAAAAAATGCAGTTATATTATATAACGGAACTTAATTGTCTTTTTCCTTGTTATCGATAGCATTAAGTATATTGACTATTGCTTTTTTCATCGTATTGCGAATAATTCGACCACCATGTACACGCATTTTCAAATATTCTCACGGTTACTGATGACTATTCAATGATACTATAACGCGAATTTTTTCATTTTCAATATTTCCCGCGTATTTTTCTTTTTTCGTACTGCATCCATTTTTTTTTAATCGACCGTTCCGAATGAAACGAAAAAAAGGAATAGAAATTGAATAAAGAAAAAAGTAAAATCATATATGTTAATTTATGTCCGTCCTTACAGTCCGCGTATGATTAACTCGTGCTAAAAGCGCAGTAAGTCTGTGACATTGAAAAGTCAAGGATTTTGCAAAAGAAAATAAGTGAAAATAATATTTCACTGCAAAAAATGACGTCTATTCGAATTCCCAATAACAGTCGAGACGCACTGGATATATTTACGAGTACGTAGTGAATTTGCTGCGTTGAAAAATAAATGGAGACACCCGACGTAGAGATATACTCAGTGTCAAAGTTGAAAAAAAAATTTGCCTCAGGAATTGTTTAGCGGATCGACAATTTGAGAAAAAAAATTCGACAATTCCACAAAGCGATTCTCAGCCAAATCATTGATTTGTTTAAACATTTCGTATTCAACATCAAAATTTCACCTTCCTAAATACCTTTTCAACGCATACGCACACGCATTCTTGCGTGTATACACAAAAAAGAAAAACTACCCCTACCGTTAATCAAATTCGAAAACATCCAAATTTTCGTGGATTTCTCCTTGTTTCATCCCCACACTGAGAACCACTGCTCTCCATAAGGGGAGGCTCGGTTAGGGCGTCGCCGCGTCTCCACCGCGACGCGCTATCGACCGAGCAGAAGAGGAGAGTCGACGTCGGTCGCCACTCCGTGAAAACAGTTGCACCCTATATATTGTTCACTGTAGCCAGCCACCTCCGATCCTCGAGGCCGATTTTCCATGCGTTCACAAGGAAGCGACGTCGCACGGGTTATCGCTAAGGGATGAACGCAGAATGAGCAGCCAATAATAATGGCGACGAACAAAGGATCCACGGATTTCTCATCGATTCGTCATTATTTGTTCGTTGGTATTGTTTCACTCTCTCCCTCTCTTTTCTCTCTCTCTCTCTCTCTCCCTCCTTATATTTCTTACACCCCTACGCGAAAGAGGCTTTCCAGAGCTTATCGATCGAGGGTGGAGCCCAGCGCACTCTCGCACCCCGACTACACACTATATCCATTCTCGGTGGTTCTGTGAGCGTTCTCATGAGAACGACAGGAGCGACGTAAACGAGATCGTCTGGACCAAATCTAGGAAAATGGCCACGAGATATATCATCGGCAAAAGATTATACACAGTCGCGTGTATTATTGATAGAGTAATAAAGAGGGGGTGGGGGGTTGAACGTTAAGATTTTTTTAACGATGGAGATACGTATGGGCAGTAAAAAAAATGGCGGAGAACTAACGTGACCTAACCTAGTTATCCCTAGTGGAGAACACTAGCGTCCTCACGTGATTTACAAAATGGATGACTCGCCGTTATCTCGACGATCATCTCAGACACGCGTTAGACCGACAAAAATTCGAAAGGACGCAAAGCGACGCCCGGCGTCCAAACAGTCGTAACGAAAAGTATGTAAAAAAAAGATTTATCGTGACTGTTGGTCATCAAAAAGAAACAGTTTTTTTAAGAAAAAAAACTAATCCCTATAGCATATTCCATCAGCGATTCAGCCCTATCTAATTAAGGATTCAAAATTCCAAGGTATCATCCAGCGTCAACAAGAGTAACGGCCAACGACGCCGCCCGAGTATTTCCGAACGGAGGAGCGAATTTTCTCGAGGATTTCTCACCGACGGCGGTATTCTACGGGCGTAGCAAGTGTCGTTCTATCGATATACTGCAGAGCCCCCCCCCCCCCCCCCCACCCTCCCCCTATATGGAGTCAGGCTGGTGTGTCGGGAAGCGCACAGGAGGTTGGAGGTCGTGTATAAGTACAAGTAAGAGAAAGCGAGAAAGACATAGATGGACAAGATGACGATAAAGAAGGATAAATACAGAAAGCACAAATAGGTCTAAAGATACGTGAAGGTGGCGCCAATGGATAATAGGTAGATACCAAGAGGAGAGGATTGAACGTGTGTTAATATGAAAAACCAAAAAGTTACGTACAATCAAAAAAAAGGATAACAGAGGGTAACAAAGACAGAGAGAGAGAGAAATTTCTCAAAAAAAAAAGCAGAAAGAGGTTACTCCTGTCCAGTGACCAATGGCGTCGCAATCATCCCTGTCCGAAAAATATATAAATTCTCGAAGGAGCTGAGGATTCTGACTACCGATGTTTTCACCCTCGACGAACGCGAGCCACCCTTGCCATACCCACCCGTTACAGCCGGCAACCCCTACGGCATCGACCGCAACCCACCGCTGCAATGCGACGTTGCCATCACAACAGGCAACAGCCCCTGCACGGCCCTGAGTGAGAGAGAGAGAGAGTGAGAGAGCGAGAGACAGTGTGTGAGAGAGAGAGAGAGAGAGAGAGAGAGAAAGAGAACCCGACCGACTCGACAAGTCTCGACAGACTCTGTCGGCCATTTTTGAGTTTCTCCCTGTTTCCGTCTCTCTCATTACCTCGCTCTCTTTCTCTCTTTCTCTCTTCTGTATTATTTTTTTCCCACTGCCAACAATCCCTGCTATTCCCGGTCATTGCTCGTAGCCACTGCCCCGCCATTGTTATTATTACTACCACCAGTACTGTTTTCGTCAGTGTCCGTGTGCACGTATACGACGACGTCGTTCCTGGTGTCCTGGGAAACTACCGGGACTCCTGGTGAACTTCTGATGGGACTAACCCCCTCCGCACCGGGTTTACTAGAGGTCGTTTTCCAACGTTGTTTATTATTCGGAATGCGCGATCCTCCATTTTCTTTGAGACACTTTCGTTTCCTTTTTTCTTTTCTTAGCATCCTCCCTCTTTATTATACGAATGATTTCGATGATCAACGGGAGATACGAATTTGATGACGTCGTTTCTCATTTGCCGGGTATCTCTTATGGGGAAGTTATTTTACGTACGCTGGCCATTTTTTGAGGGGGCGGGGGGGACTCACGTGAGAACCGACATTTTGAATGTTAACGGCGTGAATGAATCTTTGACAATGATCCGACGCAATGACACGTGACTCGTGGCGCATTGTAAATCGTAAAATCGCACGCGGTTTCTATAGAGAAATAAAGAGATTGAAATTAACAGTCGTACACGTAAAAATTACGTAACATTTTATTTTTTTTCAGTAGGGTTTTTTTTTAGTAAAATATTTGGTACCACTTTGTAGAAATACTTATATTAGACCTTTCTTGCTTTTTCTGTGCTTTCTCTCTCTCTCTCTCTCTCTCTCTCTCTCTCTCTCTCTCGCTCATTCTCGCTCTCTCCTCTCCGCAAAAGTATCTCGCGGTTCACCTCGTCTCTCGCCCGTTAATTCCTCTCTAATTTCTCTTTTAACCATCTCAATTTCCCCCACTCTCTCGTTTACCTTATTTCGACAAATTTTCATCCGACCCACCCAGTGACCACTTTTCCTTCTGTCACGATTTTCTTTCGCTCCCTCTCTCTCTCTCTCTCTCTCTCTCTCTCACACATACCACACTTGCTCTCTTTCTCTCTCTCTCTTTCTAATATTTTTTTCTTACTCTCTCGGCAGTCAAATCATCGGTACTAATACAAAAGAAGACAGCTAAATTTATTACAATGAAATAAGAAACGTATCGTACAAAAATAAACAATTAAAATAGGATAATCGTGTAATGCTAAATAATATATAATATATATATATTATATATATATATACGTATACGGGATATATGTATAGGATCTTTCAGTTACAAGGTAAACAGGCAGACATAGCGTTTTTCAATATGGCGAGAGTGTCGCTTGTTCCAGGGCGTGTCGGCTCGATGTGACGAACCATAAAAAATTGATCGATTGGCTCGAAAAGAAAAAAGAAAAAAGAAAAGAGAAAAAAATAATAGCAAACGAGCATAGCTTAATTATTGACTTTGAAATCCTGTCGTCGACGTTGCGTCTCTCTGGTCAATTGATTCTGCATCTGCCTGTACGCGTCTAAGCTGCATGAGACTGTACACACACGTTTACCGTATACGTACGTCGTGAGCGTGTATATATGCGCGATATCTAATACGCGCCTGTAAGTGGACATCATCCGTACGCGAATCGTTCGATTTCGTAAAAAAAAAAACTAACGCAAATATAGAAACGATATATAAAAAAATAATTCGACGAAAATATATTACGGGATAATATATGGATTTTTTGTTATTTTTCTTTTCTTCATAAGTATTCCTAGGTATATCGTTATAATTAATGATAGCCCTATCGATATTCATAATATAATAATAGTCGTAGCAATAATAATAATAATAATAATCATAATTATATTGGATGATGTATATAATAATAATCATAATAATATAGGACAGTCGGGTTGTCGTATCTTGACGTGTGTTTGATTTTCATTTATCTCTCTCTCTCTCTTTCTCCATTTTGCATTTTCCCTTGATTCACAGTAGGGAAACCCGCGATGAGAAGCGAAGTCGGTGAAAGAAAATTGCTAAGAAATTATATTAAACAAACAAAAGAAAGGGGGGAAAAAAAAGAAAAGGTAATCCAATTTTTGCCATCAGTCCACTTTTCCGTCGTCTTCGCCGTGTCGCATTAGCGAAATTTATTTTTTGTTATTAAAGAAGAAAAAAAAAATGCCCACGCACGGTTTTCGTCATCCTCGCGAATATCTTCGAATCTTCGAGCGTCCTTCGAGCGTGCAATCGCGTTGCGCGAAGCTTATTTGAATAGAAATTTCCGCGAATCTGCGAAACGTCACCGTGGCGAAGAGAAAAGAAAACATTGCATACGTTCGTCGCACCTAGCGCGAATTAATAAAACACGCCCGTTCGTTTACTTAAGTATAGAAAAAATAAAAAACTGTCCTCGTATGTTATATACGTGATATAGATATATATAGATATAAGGATAACACGTGGGCGTGAGTGCGAATGCCGGTTGCATTTGAGAATAGAATGGAAGAACTTTGTCACGTGGGTGAGAGGGTGGGGGGTGTTATATTTTTCCACCCCCTTCTTTTTCAGTCGCCGCGAAGTGCAAAGCAAGAAATCAAACACGAAGCCTTTTCTTTCTTTTTGTTGTTGTTGTAACAATCGGACGAGAACACAGGGAGGAAATAAAACGATATATATATATATAAAAGAGTGCACAATTATATTAAAATCATATTATATATATATATATTAAAATATTAATAATAATATAATAATAGTTGATATACGTATGTGTGTGTGTGTGTGTATATATATATTTATATATATATTATTATCGCATATTCGTAAAATTACATAAAAAAATATAGAAAATAATAAACTCACGGCTTTCTCGTTATGTATTATTCACGCGCGCAAAAAAAAAATAAGAATTCGTAAACCTTCCTTTGCATTTTGCTCCTGGCTAGTCGTACGGGGATCTCTCTCTTTTTTTTTTGTTACTTTAATAGTTAAATCGTGTTTCTCTGTACTTTTATTATATAAATGCGTATAGCCTAGGTGTGTAGCATTAATCGTATCGTATAGCGTGTATTTAGTCGAGCGTCGAATAATAACCTGAAAGTGTCACCTCCTTATCTTTGATTAAGAAGAAAAAGTGGTGGGTAGGAGAAGGGGGAGGGGGACAAAAATTTACAAAGATATGAAACAAATAAGAAAAAAAAAAATGATAAGCTCAAGCTGCAAAGAAAATCAGTACTTCTGGGGGGGATATTGAATAGGACAAAAATAGACTTACGGGAAAAATCAAGAACGAAGAAAAAGAGAAGTGTCACAGCTAAAGGCGCGCCTCCAATTATTATTCGCTTGCGAATCGTGTCTGTTCGCGCGTATAATGCCCAAAAGAAAGAAAAAAAAAGAAAAAAGAAAACAGGAGGGGTCGCTCTCACAGTGAACTAGACGTAGGAGGTATTAAAAAAAAATAGTGTTCCGTAATAATTAATAGTAATTAATAGTAGTGATGTAATATAATAATAATAATAATAATAATAATGATAATAGTAATAATAAAGATAACTTTAAAGGAAAAGGGCTAGAGAGACACACCAATCGATGCGCGATAAATTCAATAAGGATATTCGGCCCGTGCGGCCGTTCGCTAAAATTTCGCGAAAAGATCATTACTAGATATAAATAGAAACATAATTAAATGCAAAATAAAAGCGTCAGTCGATCCGTCGCGGCATTAACGGGCGTCTCGCGAGGATTAAAGAGAGGGGATTTTTTTTGGTCGGTACGCGGTGGGACGACGCGCTTTTCTCTTTTTTTGTCATTTCGTTCTTTTTTCTTTTCTTTCTTTTTCGCGTCTTCGCAAAATTACCAGCCAAAATCCCTTCTCGTCGTTTTTTGGAGTCCATTGTAAATATCAGTTTCTTTTTTTTTTTTCATTAAACATCTCTCGTAAACATGCTTTCTCTCTTATACGCATACACACCACACACATTCTCTCTCTCTCTCTCTCTCATCATCGACACTCACGCCTATATCAGCCTGTCTCTTTTCTACCGTCTTTCTACGCATTTGCTATTCCCGCGCGAAAAGTTCACCGCGAAAGAAAAAGCCGAAAGAATCCGAAGAGAAGAAAAAGAAAGAAGCAAGATGGCGGGAGAACGGTGGACGTAATAATAAAAAATAAAAAAAACTGACCTCCCGCACGGATTATGCGCGCGCACGCGTCTCTACGACTTTCCCACGTCAAAAATCCAATCCACCCACTACCCTCATCGTGGTATCCTGCATTTTTGAAAAAAAATCCGTCCACCTCCACCCGCGATCAGCCACCATTCTTTTCTTTTCTCTTTTATCTTTTTTGCCTAAAAAATTGCCCTACTATCATTTCCTACTCTGTCACGCCGCCTCTAGCGCCTCGAGACGTATCTCGCAAAATTTTCGCAATTACGGGCGTTAATTATAAATTATATACAAATACAAAAACACGGGGGACATTCACGTGCGCGTCCGCGCGCGAGCAGTGCTGCCATCTTATCTGTATTATTATTTTTTTTCATTTTTATCTCTACCTTCATTTAATTCACCAAGCACGTATGACTACGTACGAGTGCAGAGATTGAACTAGTCGAGTATCCAACGCCGTGTTAGCACAGTGGCTTCTGCGCATGCGTGCGCGCATATGGGCGGGAAAGCATGTGCGAAATTGTCGGACAAAGAAAAAAGGAACACACGGCGAATAGACGGGCGAGAAAAGAAACAGCAATAACTAAGAAGAATTTCAAGAGAGGCTAATAAGCACGTCCAATAATAATAATAATAGATAATAGATAATAATAATAATAATAATAATAGCAATTGGTATCACGTGGTACGTAGCCGAGAATCGATTGGACCATCGCCTTGAATACTTCTTCGTTTTACCTGTTATATTTCTCTTTCAATTTTCATCCTTTTTTCTTTTTCTATCTTGCGTTTCCCGCCATCGTTTTTCCTCTTTCTCTCACTCGTACTTTCTCCGAGACGCTCGACGAGAGCGATCAGTCAGCGAGACATTGGCGATAACTGATCGATACGCGGATTTTGAGCACCACTGCTCGCGCCGGCCTCTCATGCGACAATAATAATAATATCGATATCGATAATAATGATTCATAATTAATAAATGTGATAATAAAATGTCAAATATAAAATACTCTTCACTACATATATTAATGCTTAAATTTTTCTCATTTCCATTTTCCTTCTTCGTCATTATTATTATTCTTCTTCATCTTTTTTTTGTTTCTTTTCGCTCCTTTTCTCTTTAGACATCACCGTGCCAACTTCACGCCGGGTATTTTCCTCTCTTTAAAATACTACGCACAACATTCAATATATAATAATAATATGATAACTATAATAATGCGCGTTCATATATATGCATACATATATATACATATGAACGTATATACGTGTCTGTATATGCATATATATATGTACTATATTGCTAAGAATTTTCTTTTTTCGAACGAAAGTGTAAAGAAAAAGATTTGTCAGTTTTCATCCTAATCGTATAATTCCCACCGTAATATTTCGGCCATAAGTCAATCCTTCATTATTACTGGTTTTACGCGATTGCTCGTATTCTTTTTTTTCCTTTTACTCTAAATAATTACTCCCTCCTACCCAGCCCTCATAATTTTAATCAATTACAAGTTCCCCTCCGTCGTCCCCCTTACTTCGTCTCCTCGCCGTCAAATATACTCAAAGTTTCCTTCGCCCTCTTTGACATTCGTTCACCTAAGTTTCTTCACGAGTCTCCGAATCGCGCCGCTAGGCGGTGTCGAGGTCGCGTGATTCCCGCAAGCGGTTCAGTGCAAGGGCGAGCAAAAACAAAGACAAGAAAACGAACCGTAATAAGGGGAAAAAAAGGGTCAGACGGAAGAGTCGGATTATTGAAAAAAAAGTTTACAATTTTCAACCCCTTCCCCCTCCATTTCACTGGTATCCCTTTTTACCATCTTTGTCTAATCTCTCATCATCCCTTCCCTCGACCCTTTTTACATGTTCCTCGGCTAATTTCACACACACAAAGAAACAACGTGTCACGGCCACTTACGTCACACTTTTCTTTCACACTGGCACTTTAAAAATCATCCCTTATTCTCTCATTTCTCACTCTCACTCCTCCTTCCGCGTCTATTCGTATCGACTTTTAATATATATTAAAAAAAACCCAAAATATCCCAACGCTCGATTATAATTATTTCAAAATACTGATTCTAGTTAGGGGGCGGTTGCCTCCCTCGGTTCTTCACGCGCGTTCACTGAACTGCGTGTATTAATTATTATTAACGTACGCGACATGGAGCAGGGGTTCTCAACGCACGTGAAAATAACGCCAAAGGCGCTACCATCACCCCCGCCCCCCCTGCATATAATAATCATAAGGTCAAGTTTCATCGCGATTCTATTCTCTCTTTAATCTTATTGTTATACGGCCGTTTCTCTTTAATCGCCGCACCTAATCCACATCAATTAGTACCTAATTAAACTAGGGGAAGGGGGGAGGGGGGGCTCGGTAGAGAAAACGAAATAATAAAGACAATGAAAAATGAGAATAGTGAGAGTAACGATATAAAAAATGATTAAATTGATGATAAAGGGAAGGGGGGGAGGAGTCTAATTATTGCTTGAGATCATTGACGGTATTCGTCAATATTGTCAAGAGAAGGTATGAAGTGTCGATTGACGTCCGAAAGGGGATCCCACGTGCTTGGTCGGATCACGTGACTTTGATGGTAAAATTTGAAATACGTAAACGGTAACGAGTAAGCGAAACGGGATTATTGATTAATGATAATAAGTTGAGGAAAATTAATTTAAGATATCGATGAGTGTGAACGGTGTCTAGAGATTGGACAATGAGCATCTATTCGCATCTGAGATCGAGTTTGTGGGCTGAGTGCTGCGCGAAGTCGCGTTTATCATCGCGAAACGACCTCTATGGTATAAGTAATAAGTAGTAAGCTTGAGTAGCAATAGTAGTAGTAGTAGTTGCAGTTGCAGTAGTTTGTAGTAATCGTAGAGAGCAGTAGTTGTAGTAGTAAGTAGCGACAGTAGTAGTGACTGTCGTAGAAGTAGCAGTATAGTAATCGTAGTAGCAGTAGCAGTAGCAGTAGTAGCAGTAGTAGCAGTAGTAGCAGTAGTAGCAGTAGTAGTAGTAGTATTAGTAGTAATAGTAGTAGTAGTAATAATAGTAGCAGTAGTAAATATTAGCAATAGAGTATCTGATAACGGTTACAGTTAATTAATACAAGTAATCTGACAACTAGGATAATATCGTCTTGCTCGGGCGGGAAGATGTACAGCTGATATAAATATACGTATAGGACGTCCCCCGCCATTTTCAATCACTAGGCGGCCATACGTTCAATCAATTTAAGTAAGTCAATCGGTTAATAATTAAGTAATTAAGTAAGTAAAGTGCGGCTGCGCTTCGTTCAATGGCATTTTATCTTTACACCATGGTCGTATCTAATCCCAATTCAAATACGAGCTATAGTACAATTACGTCATTCACTGCCCCGAATAATATCTCGGTGAATTACAAACTTTTCAAAAAAAAAAAATAAACATTCTCACTCATATATCCATTCACTACAAGTCAGCTAGACTCAATAGATTTCTCTTCAAAATAAACAGCGTGGCAGGGGGGTAGAAAGGGAGGAAGGGGGCTAACAAATTATTTAATTATCTCTCTTTTAAGCGCCATTATTCTGCACTAATTAAATTCCCATCTAATTAACCGTCACGCGCCATTTTCTTTTCGTACGTCTCTCTCGCGACGAGTCCGGAAGTTGAAAGATATAAATGCGACGTCGACGGAGAACAAGAAAACCCGGATATGAGCGGCGGCTAATCGGCGCAAAGTGACTTAACGGAAGTTGTGCGATTTTTCCGGATAGTATATATATATTATATATGTATCTACAGATGCGCGCGCATAATGTGAAATTCGAGAGAAAAAGAAAAAAAATAAACTAGGGTAAAGACACTCTCTCTCTCTCTTTCTCACACACACGCAACAGTAAGACTGAAAATTTTTCTAAGTTTGGGCTGCACTTCCGGTGCATCCGGTGGGTCAAGGGGGAAGAAGGGAGGGGAGTGTCCCTGCGCATTGACGATTTGTGCATACAAAAAAAATACTGAGCCATCCGGTGGCGGGAAGGGGGCAGGGACAAGATGAATTAAGGGGTAGGGGGCTGGGGGTAGCAGCAGCGTCCAGGGACAAAATCCATTCAAAGATATACATATATATAATAAGCAAACTCTAATTTTAAATAGCAATAATCATAATATATACCTATTCAATAGAATATAATAATATAGTAAATACAGTTAAATTAAGCAACAATGATCAATCTATCAATCTATACGACTCCTTCGAATAATCCTATATTTACGTTTTACGGTCTCGAGATTTTCTTTTTCTTTTTTCTCTTTTCCTCCTCGCTTTAATTTATATATTTCCCTTAACATTTAGTTATTATTCTTTGAGATATGTATCGTCGTTCAGTGTCCCACCTCTTCCGTGCTATCCGAATCCGCGTATTATTAGTCTCGTAGTACTCTTGGTAGGCGAAAATCAAGAGAAGCGAAAAAGTGCCGATAGCAAGGTACAAGAATAAAGGTAGAAGAATAAAAACGAAAAAAAGAAGAAAAAAATAACGAAGGCGGGGGGTGGGTGGGTCTCCGACAATTTTATCCTCCACGCACTCCGTCGTGTCCAATTTCAAAATCAATCGTTATCATTTTCCCGAAATGTGCTTCGTGTCCAATATCTGTAATTGCGTATACCACGTGTACCTAATCACAGTGTTGTTTGTGTACGTTTGGGGATGGAAACGGAGTATTATAAGGGTGCGGAGTAAGGAGGGTAAGAGGGGGGGGAAGGGAGAGGCGGACCAACACCTACTCCCAAACATTCTCTTTTTCCGACTTAATTAATCCGTTCTCGAAATAGTTACACCCCTAGAGCGACAAAACGACACAGCAATAGGAATAACGTCATATCGTGACGTCATAATGGGGGGTGGACAAGGGATATACGTAACCTTGCTCGCTCCTCCATCTCTCTTTATCTTTTTCCTTTTCAAATCTTCTCCCCTCTTTTTCGCACTACAATATATTATCTGTCATTGCGTGTCTCTGTCTTTTTATCATTTTTTTTTTTTCTTTACCTTTTGACCCCCCTTTCTCTTTGTCACGTGTCTCTGGCGTGTGTCCGTGTGCGTCCACTGTGTTCGTGTATTCTTTTTTTTTTCTTCACTTCGCTCGCGCTTACGCGCGTTTTACAACTTTTACGAAAATGGCAGTTATCGGTCACAGCCAATGGCTATATAATCATTACATATTTTATGTCTTAATAATGTTAGATTAATCTTACTCTCATATTTACTTTAATAAATAGTTCCTTAGGAGAACGTGTTAAATGTGTCATAGAGCATGCGCAGTGTTTCCCTAATACGAGTGTAAAGAGTTTGTGGGATAAGTGTCGTCTGTGTATCCTCGTGTGACGATTGGCCGTGTGTATGTATATATATACCTGTGACAAGTAATAACAATAATAACAGTACTAATAATCATAATTGTGGCACACGCATCACGTGAGATTCGAAATGAAATGACTGTCGGAGCGATTGAACATGAGATAGGACGAGTAACAACGGTCTTTTACGAGCGCGGCCGATCGTTTACGAGTTCGGCCGAGTGGACCGATGTCGGCTGTCACGTGACATAGTGGGCAGGGCCCCGAACTTGGCCGAACTCTGCCGAACGGTTTAACTGAGATGATTTTGAAGTTTTACTTTATTCCCGCTGCGAAATGATGAATTTTTTTTTTTAATGCGCGTTAAAATGATGCAATGACAAAATGGAGCTTACTCGATGCCTACGTGATATATAGCAATAGCGCCAATGATGATGATGATGATGATGATGATATGAAAATGACAATGCGATGCTTTACTCTCGTATAATCAGTTGATGCCAGAACCTCGGCCAAAGTGAAGGCTGCCGAAAATCAATTCGACTGTCATTTTTTTTTATTCTTTGTCATCACTCTTTTTTTCAATGACACTGTTCCCCATGTCTAGCGGAGGTTCTCGGCAACGTATCATTACTTTCGCCTATCGTCGAATTCTTTTTTTTCTCTCTTTATATCCACCCTCCCTCTTACTACCCTCTCACCCTCTTCACTCCTCGCTTCCACATTCGCACCGATCATTCTCTCCCCTGCGTTTGCCAGTAAGCGGGATTGAAAAAATGTATTCAAAAAAAGCCAAGGTGGGGGAAAAAAGCGCGAAAAATACTGCCGTTGCCAACTTTAACTGTCTAACGGCCTTCTAACGTTATGCAGGATCTTAGAATGCACATGCGATTTCCCATTGCTTGTCGCCCTCCCGCCGCAACCCTTAAACAAACTTGCAACCCCCTCTCTCGCGCCCCACCCAAAATCGTCACTCACACTTTCCCACTATTTTCCAAAATTCTTAGCAATCCCCACCGAATTTCCTCGCGCAAACTTTTCAACTATTCTTTTTTATTTCTTTTTCTCTTATTTTTCATACCGTACCCTCGCACTGAAAACACCCCAATCGCAAAGCGCGACAAGACGGTACCGCATATTCAAAATACATAAGCGAAAGCGCATACGCACTTCGAACTTAACGTTAAGCGCGAACCCGAGTATCAGCAACCGCCCTCTGTACGCCTCGTACGACTTTATCGTCTTTGCGAAGTCAATTTTGTCTTTTTCTTGTCATTTTAAATTACGCGTAAAAACGTTCGCCCTCTAACCTCCATAGAACAGACTACTTTAGTTACTTCTGGTTTTCGTTTCTCTTTCTCTTTTCCTCCCTTATCCTTCATCCCCTTCTACGTCGTTACTAATATATTATAATCTTATTATATATCTATATGTGTGTATATATATATATATTGAGAATTTTTTTCATCCTTGTTCGTCTCTAAATTTCCTCTAAAAACTGCCTCCTTATCATCGCCGTTATCCTTAATCATTGTTCATTCTCACCTTAAATACCTCGTTAATTCCCCCCTCCCCCCCACCCCACCACTCAAAATTCTTATCTCTCGCAGAGACACACACACACGCGCACGCACAAAAACGGAACAAACAGACACACCGACACACTGAGAAAACACCTCGCCTATTATTTCCCTTATTTATTTTTATCCTCGTGATTTCAATCAGACTTATATTGATGTGAATGACATATTATTTGCTTGATTTTATCCCTCATACGCGGTATATTTTAAGTTGGAACGTGGATGCTAAGAGAATACCTATAAATATATATGTCATCACCGTGTTATCATTTTTTAATATTCTTCTTTTTTTTTTC
The DNA here is from genome assembly GCA_030142225.1 of Pachycephus smyrnensis. Classification (NCBI taxonomy): domain Eukaryota; kingdom Metazoa; phylum Arthropoda; class Insecta; order Hymenoptera; family Cephidae; genus Pachycephus; species Pachycephus smyrnensis. The sequence continues at coordinate 40,711 of JARQST010000343.1, forward strand.
ATCTTTTTTTTTTATACTTAACATAGAAAAAATATAGAATTCACTTTGCTTTGAAACTTAAATAATAAACTTCTCTCGAGCATTGTTATTATGTCGTGTAAGTGTTAGCATTTTTATGTTTAATACATATATATATATATATAATGTACCTGCAGTGCGACGACGCCTCGTCGACGTCTGGCGTCGTCAAACTAATTTTCAATAATTACGGAATACAAGGAACGCGCATGCGCATTACGGCGCGCTCGTACCAGCGCGGGCTAAACGAACGAAAAAAACCAACAGGGTGGTCAAACAAGAGTATATATATGTGTGTACAGAGAGAGAGAGAGAGAGAGAGAGAGAGACATGGAGAGAGTGAGACAGAGAGAGAAAGACAAAAAATAAGGAAACGGCGGAAAGAAAAATTATTGAAAGGGATAAAAACGGAATAAGAGAAAGCGAAGAGAATAAGTGAGAAACGGCAAGAAGCGAAAAAAGATTTTTTTTTTCAAAAAATCGCGTAACGACCGATTTATCTTTTTTTTTCCTGTCACGTTATAAATCCCTTCTTCTATTAAAAGATTAGACGGGCGAGGAAGAGAGGGACAGGAATTAAGGATATACGCGAAGATCCCATTAATAAAGGTCATTAGGACATGTCGCGAGGGGGGAGGGGGGGATGATTATATATTGGTAACAGTAAAAATATCCTTTCGTCCGTACCAGTTATTTTTTTCTTTTTTCTTTTGGTTCGGCTCGCACAAGCATAACACGATTTGAGCATATTTTTCATGGCAACAATCAAATACAAAAGGAAAAACAAAAATGCCAAAACAAAGGAAACATTACACGGACGATAAAAAAAAAGAGGAAAAAAAATAAATACTCGTTCTCCCTTCGCTCTCGTTTCACTGGCACGACGACGATTCCAATTAATTCGTCAATCTAATTAATCAATCGCTCTTCTACGGCAATCGAACGATAAAAAACAATTAGGTTAAAAATCACCGAGGAAAATATTATTTCGCGTAAATGGCGAAAGAAGTCATTTCGAAAAAAATATTACAAACGCGCACAACGGAAAGGAACAAGACGAGATCGTTCGGGGACCCCCGAAGTTATACGAAGGTACCCGAAGTCGTTCGGATCATTAAAAAACAAAAAAAGGATAATACAACTTGGACAATGGCGTCGTGGACAATTGGAAGCTGGAAAATTCCAGATGATGGATAATAATGAGTTTTCTCGCGCGGCATTAATTAACCCTCGTTAATTCTACCCCCTTACCCCCACCCTACCCACCCGAAAAACGCGAAACCTACCCCCCGGAGATTGAATGTTCCGCGCTAGCAAAGAGAATCCTACCAGGGTATTTTTCGGGTCTTCAGGTCGAAGGGGTTGTTGGAGGATTGGCAGGGGGGGTGGGCAGGGGGTGCAGTGTGTCACACGCGATTCGTTATTTCAGCTAAAACTCGGCGAACGTGTCTGCCATTTGATTTTCATCCCCCTCGTTGCTTCTTAATCTTCTTCTTCACTTTTTTTTCCACCCCCTTAAAAAAGAAGCCGTAAGAACGCACGGGTGCTTGTTATTCTTCTCCTTTCTCTCTTTCTTTTTTTTCTTCATTTTGTGCCACTGGCGTAATACGTTATTGTTGTTATCATTTAGTATAACTACCCCTATCATTATCATTATTATAAAGCGCGAATAATCGTCGGCTCGCGCGTTAAACGATCTAGTGGGAGAACCAAGAAAATATATATGTATATATGTGTGTATATATATATATATAATATGTCTCTATATACGCGAGTGTGTATATCGTGTATGAAGATCTCAAGTGATTGTGTACGTGGGTATAAAAAAGAAAAACAGAATCGGACAGAGTAGTACAAGAGAAAAGAATAATAAAGATCGAGTGAGAGAGAGAGAGAGAGAGAGAAAATAATAAAAATTTGAAACGTAAAAAAAGAATAAAAGCTCACGAAAAAAAGAAAAAGAAAAGTCCCGATCGAAGTACAGCGATACAAAAAACGTGTACAAGGAAATAGTAAAGTTACGTCATGACTCGTCTTTGTTGCTGTTTCTTTCTTTTCTCTCCGTTAAATAAAAGCTACGTGCAAATATAATCGGTCCGTTTTCCCTAAAGTATCGTTACCTTATATAATCTTTACGAATTAATTATTACTCGATTATTACTAGTCAAGAATACACTTACGGGTGACCAACCCCGTTGTTCTTTTTTTTCCTTTTCTTTTACTTCATTATATAATAATATCTTCCGCAGCCCCGTGAATCGCCGTCCGAACGTGTACATATATTATACTGTTTATACGCGACGTTTACATGGCTATCGATATATTAATATATTTAACCAAAGCACGGATTTTCGTGTATAATTTTCAGTGCGAAACGGCGCATGCGCAGAACCCTGCAAAAGGCTTATCTTTGCTGTCGTAATAAAAATAAAAAAAAAAATATGAATTTTCTTACGACGGCTCGCACAGGTATTTCATACACGTATATGCGTGCTACGATAAATATATTAATATATTTATAGGCCTTGTACGCGTTGCGTTATATACATATATGTATATAATATATACCGGGATATATACACGTAATACAGGGAAATACACGGCTTCCGGTTTTCCGCCCGTCGTCCCATCGGCGAACGCGCAAAAATACAAAATCTAAATTCTTCCTCGATAAAATATTATACTTTATGTTTATATATTATTTTAAATATTACTATATCGTTTATATAAAGGTATAGGTATTATTATTAATACTCTAAGCGAGGGATGGCGGGTGGAATGAAGAATACCTACGTATTCGACGGGCCGAGGTTTTGCGCTCGTTTTTTTTTTTGTTCACTTCTCTTTCTTCTTCCTCCTCCTACTTCTCTTCCTTCCGACGTTTCTTTTTTTATCTTTTTTTTTTCCCTACGAATTTTTTGATCTCGCCACGTGTCCGCGACTACGTCAGTGATTCTCGAATTTCTCGCCAGTTTTCGCGTCTCGCTTTCTTTCGCCCGCTCGTCTCTTCGCTCTCTTTCTCGCGCTCTCTTTTTTTCTCTTTTTTCTCTTCTTCTTCTTTGTATATCCTCTATATCTATATAACACTCAAACCGTTCGCCATTATAACGACAGGAGGAAAAATTAGGATTGGTCGCGGACACCGTAGCAATCCCATAAAAAAATCTCTGTGTAATGTGTTTTTATAGGTTAGGTTAGGTTAAGCCTTATGTAGCCGTATTAATTGTAAAATGCGTGTCTTGTTATTAACCTCTCTCGATTTTTTGTTTTTTCTTTTTTTTTTTTTAAGATGCGCGCTTGTCCAAAAACACCTGCGTGGCGTGTTTTGTGTAAGTGTCGCGTCCGTGTGTGTGTTGCGTGTCAAGAGTCGCGCGTGTAAGTGCGTGTATATTGTCCGTGTCCATCTTCTACGTATGACGATATTAATTACGTGTCCGTAAGCAACCCTCTCGTTTATTTAATTAAATTTTTTTTTCTTCTGCACCCGTGATGAGTAACGGCCCTGACCTACTGCCATCTCGATCGGATGAAATAAGAGTTATCGAGTACTTTTAATGGATTGCGAATTTCTTTAATGGGTTATATGTATAATTCCCAATTCCCTCCCCACCCAAAATATTTCAAGCCCCGGTCCCATGTAACATCCACCGTTTCCAAGATGGCGACGATGACGAGTTCGTTAATGGCGGAACTTTGCTGCCTCGTTAACGATTCTCGTAACGGCATCGTCTCCATTTTGTTTCTTTTTTTTATGAAATACCTTTCGCAGTAACTATTGTCCCGACAGTGTCGGAATGCAAATGGCGACGCGTTATTATCTCGAGGAGATTATAGAAACGGAAGGGTCCATTCGGTGGTAGTGATGGTTGTCGACGGTGGCGCCGCCATGGGAGTTATTGTTGAAAATAGCGACGACAGCGATTGAAGATGGCATTGGTGTTGGTTGGTGTTGATGGTACTAGCGTTGCTGGCGATGTTCCTGATGATGATGGCTGTTGGTAGGGACGTCACGGATGATCTCTTTGGAACGCGACGCTCCCCGTCGGCGTCGGTTTGACACTTAGCAATATTAGCGATTCGTTGTATCCGGTTTCTTTTTTTTTTCTTCTTCTTCATCCGGGAATATATATGAACGGCTATCATTCCCGAACTAGTTTATTGGCAGCAGCAGTGGAATTAATAGTTGTGCGCGTCTCCAAGGTACGTCGTCCTCGTTCTCCTATGCGTCCAGCTGCACGTCGTCGCGTTGCGTCACCGTACCAGGACGTGGCCCGATTATTTCCTTGAGGATGTCCTCCTTGGGTACCAGCAGATGGCGCTGCCGTTGACGAGACGATTGGTGACCGGCGCGATGACGATGGCGACGTCAATTTTGGTAGGACTTAGGAGAGAATACGGAGAGCCTGGAGAACAGGCCTCGAGCATACCGGGCAACTGGGGTCGGAACTCTCGCAGACGCGGTTTCCGCAGTCGAGACAGAAGAGATTATGTCCGCACGGTACGAGAGCTGCGGTGACTTCCTTGTCGCCACACACGACGCACTCCCGACGTCCACCGGCACTTCCGCCACCGAGGAGAGAGTCTGTGGGTGAGGCAGGGCTAGCCGATGCTGGAGGCGAGGGTCTCGACGGTAGAGCGACTCCTGGAAAGGACCAGATCGACGAGGCGGAGACAGTCTGAGATTCAAAGGACGGCGATTCGCCAAGACCCTCGTCGCGTTCTAGACCCGCGCCCCAGATAGCCACTAGATCATTGAGTCCTGGTGCACCAGAGCTGCTGGATGAGCTGCTGCAACTGCCACTGCTGGAAAAGGCGCCACTGGAGCCATTCGATCCGTTAGATCCTGGTGGATCCAGACAGCCCAGGATCGAACCAAGTCCTCCTCTGCACAGAGCCCCCAGGAGATCTGCCTCCTCGACCCCGGGGCCCGTGCCCGTTCTCAGAGCGATGTGAGCTTCTATCTCGCGTCTGGCCGCCTCGACATTCTCCGGGAGTCCAGTCACCTCGAAGACGGGTTCCTTGTCGCGACTTGGCGTCACGATGTACGTGTGAGTCTGATGCTGGATCCTCTTGATGGTGGCGCCCTTAGGCCCCACGACTAGACCCACCACTCTGTATGGCACTCGTACCTGGATAGTCACATGACCAGGAACGGATGCTGGTGGTCCAGGTGGTGCACCCAGTAACGCGCCCAGGGAACTCTTTCGCGATGCCCTGATCTGCGAGAAGTGCTCCGCCGCGGAGAGGATTTCGCGCTTCGCCCTGGCGACGTCCTCCTTGCGTCCGGTGACGACGAAGACAGGTTCCTCGCCGCGCACCGGTGTCTTTATGTAGGTGTTGGTCTTCGCCCGTAGTGCCTTGATCTTGCAGCCTGTAACAAAAATGACAAAGTCCTCATTGATTCCTTCTCTTTCTACGTCCATACAGCAATTCCTCATCCACTGACACATAAGGGGGCACCCTAAGAACGGCTATGCGATCACCAGGAGGAGACCAGTGCGGAGCAAGAGAGCTCAGAGGAAAGTAAGAGGAATACGAGACTCGATTGTGAGTGCTGGTCTGCAGGAAACTCGAGGGAAGGAGGCCCCGACCTGATCTCAGGCCCGGTCTGGCCCTCGGTCTCGCAGACTTCCTGGCCTTGAGCCCGCGCAATGCTAGCAATGCAGGTGAACCACTCTGTGCTTCTCTCCTCCACGTTCAATCTCCTTCCTCTCTCGCTCTCTCACGCTCTCCTCCAAATCCAACACTCTTTCTGCACTGGCTAGACCCTCCTCCCGAGAAATGGACGCAAGTCACTGGCATACCCCACACTTTACACCACCTTCTTATATTTTCTCGTTGCACACACACGTACTCGCATACTTATACACACTCAGTCTAGATCATCAGTGGAACTTCTTATGCCGAATACCAAACAATTCCAGATATTAAAAGAATAACAATATCAATCATTCAATCAAAATTCCAAAAAAAAGACCAAGTTGCATAAATTTTCCAAAGTTCTCCAGCATGTCCCATTAACGCCCTACTAAAGTTCTCTACTATTTCGATCGATGTCCTTTTCTAATAATTAAATTACCAAATACAAATCTGATGATTTGTCATCACTCGTGCGACGTCTAGCAAAGAGCGTTAAAAAAAAGAAGAAACGGTACAACCGTCACTGGACCAGTAAAACGTAACAGGAATTCCCGCGCAAAAGTACAGCAGCAATCCCTACAGACGTCACTTTCTCCGTTGCAGTTGCAACGTGGCCCGATTTCAGGTGGATGCGCGCTCTTGTGGCCCGGAGGGCCGCGAATTGTTATCATTATTCGCAGTGGGTACCGGTTAATGCCACTGACACTGTAATCCGTCCGGCGGCACTTTCCCTCTCTACCGTCCAGGAGGTTGTTGCCTAGAGCCACAGCGGTGCCGGAGGCGCATGCTCCACGCCGTTGCTACGTCTGCTGACCTTTCCAGGGGAATAGCGAGGTACGAGAATAGTTACTTTGTTTTCCATCCCATCTCTACTTTTCCATAGTAGTTTAGGGGGTCTCTTCCAATTTTTACAAATCCTAGTTATCTCGCTCGAGTCCAAGGTAGAAGCAAGGATAAGAGCAGAACAATGTCTAGGGTATTTTTTACGAGGACTTGCAAGCACGAAAAAAAAAGGGTACTCCTAAAAAGGGGATAACGCGGTCACGAGGGTCATAAGGTCGATCCGACCTTACGTTAAATGTAAGTACCAAAAAAAAAAACAGACTTAATATCCAGATATACGCAAACGTTTCCGTAACTCGTTAACGAAGGACACTTTTCCTAATTACACCCACAGCAAACTAATTAACCTAATTATTCGGATTCCTTTGTTCCCAACATTTTTCTCATCTTACCCACAATTTCTTCTCGTTCGATTCAATCTCACGTATCAATACCCAACCCATAAAAATTCCACCTCCCCTAATTCGCAGAAACCCCCAAAAAAACTTTCTTCAAAGAAAAAAAAAAAGATTTAAACGCCCCTAAAAATCATAATGGGATCCCCATTGTTGCCGGGACCTAAATAACAAGCAGTCCTATCAAGTACCGTAATAACAGATCAGGTGGACTCTGATAAGCTATCCATCGTGTATATACATATATATACCTAGCCATAGAACGTGGCGGTTCGTAAACGACGTACGGCGGCCAAGGATAAGGTAGCAAGAGATCCCAAGGAGCAGGAACGCAGAGAGTAGTTACCGAGGACGTGGAGGATGAGGTTCGTACGACGTGGACATGGTCCGTGGAGGTGGATGGGGAGGGAGCGTGGGTCGTAGACAGTTGAAGGGCCGCGGCCAAGGTGAGGCGAGATCGCAGGAGAGCAGGAGAGCAGGAGAGAATAACCAAGTGAGGGGACGGCTCGTGAGAGTGAGAGTTTATGCTGGAAGCATGGAAGGTAGAGAAAGGTAGATAAGTCTATATAGATGAGTGGGACTGTACAGAATGAGGGAGAGAGAGAGAGAAATATATATACAAGATAAAAAGAGAGAGAGAAGGCTATAAAGAAGAAGAGGAATAAAGGAAAGCACTTTTGCCTTTGCCTTTGTCCCATGGCTTAAGGCAGGCAGAGAGAAGCGGCTGCTTCTTCTTCAGTTACGCATTGCGAAACCGTAGACGATGTCGGCCAACATAGACGGGCAAACGGGATAGAATTAAGTATATGACCGATCAAAGAGGATTACGATACGGTTCGACAAACAGGCAAGTTAAGGTCCTCTTGTGTGTGACAATGTATATGGATGGGTATGTAATACCTGTATGGTGTGTACGGGTGGGTTTCTGACAAAAGCTTTAAGGTTGGAATTATTTTTTAAACCGTGTTTCGATGTGGGAAAGTCTATGGTAAGAGAGTGACAATTAGTTTTGAACGTTGCCGCGACGCCGTCAGAGCGCTGGTGTTGCAGGGTCGTTGAATTTAAATCGTAGTTTGAATTTCTATGACCACGTGGGTGCCACAGTTCTTCTTGGTACTCCTTTTTATTCTGTCTTGTTTTCTTTTTTTGCTTTGTATTATATCCTTTTTCTTGGTATGAATGGGAGTGGATTACTTACGCCCTGGTTGGTTACTGGGCTACGCCATTTTATTACTAGAGGACTCGACTCTTTGGTATGTATACTGGCGATGATGACTTCCGGATTAGATTTTACGTAAAGAGGATTTTGAAAATTAGAAAAAGATTGGTGGTATGCTAGGTGTTGTACGTGGAATGTTTTTATGGATATGAAAAAATATTTAGTGGGCGCTGAATATTTTTGAAGATTTGGGTTTTGGGCCTGAAACACTACCGGACCCAATTACGCTGATTTAACGTCCGTAAAGTAATTCTTCTTTCTTTGGGGGGGAACAAAAAAACCGGAAAAAGGAGACGGACCATCTGCTCCGGTTTTCGATAATTACGAAACTCGGTATGGCAAGGGAGAAAAAAAAGAATAAGGCAGAATCACAAAGTAAAAGTAAAACCATGAAGAACGCCCATCGAATTCCTTTAGAGTCCTTAACGGTCCCTTTTTCGACGCATTTTAACCAGGGACTCATATAACCGCCCCAAGAATCTATTCAGGCCCAATTTTCAAAAGGGAACCAAAACCGTTTACATAGACTCTCCCTATAACAAGAGTGAATAGTCGGCTCGGTCGCTCGCTTGCAAACCGGCGCGGAGTCCGTCGTGATTCTCAGGCAGGTCAGTGAAACTGCGCCGCCAAGTTGAAGGCCAACACCCCCACGATGCGGCCACCAGGCCGAGGACCCGGTTTCCTTCCCTCCCGGATGACAACAACAACGACTACGACGACAACAGCGCCACCAAATTACCATCCCAATAGAACGCATCATTGAAAACTGAATTTACCACCGTTTCATTAACCCCCACTAAGTAGATACCAAAATCCACTGGGGCTTATTAAAGCCCAGCATAGTAATAATCTCCTACCCCTAGGTATATACCACCCCTGGATCGATGACACCAAAACACTAATATACCCAGGGTCAAAGTTCACATGAAAAATCATTCGACAGGATCCAGATACACCAGGTCCCATCGGTACCATTAAGTACACTCAAACATAAAAATCAATCAAACCCATAACCACCCTGAGAAAAAAGAGTTTCCCCGTATATCCTATAACGTACTTGGCGCGAGACTCTACCGAGTCTCTTGAATCCAACTGTAACGCCATAGGTCTTGCAAAAAAGACCCAAAAATATATTAATGCACGACTATCAATATTCGTCGGCATGTGAATAATATTGCCATAATCCTCATGCGTCTTCAAACCGCCATAAAATTTCAGAAATTTACAAAGCTCAAGAATTTCCTGCTTCTAGTGCCCAAAACCGAAACCTCGTTTCTCTCCGTACGAGAAACAAAAATACAAGGCCCAATATAAATGAGCATCTCCCAAGATGTACTTCCAAGCCAAACGAGATAAACAGCGCGTAATTAATCTTAATTCCACCCTAAATCACCCCCTCACCCCTCACCCACTAAAACTCTACATTCATAAACTCTAATAACCCCAAACAGTCCTCCTCTCCCCTTACCACAGACCCCTTAAGTATAAGTCCCCCCAAAAAAAATAGACCAACAAGGGCGCGCCTGCGCGCTATCCTCGGCGACCGATTCTGAAATCGCTCAGAATTCGGAGGGCAGAAATTCCAGCTCCGCAAATAGATCGATGACACTCGGCCGAGGCGTCCCGACGACAGGCGTCGAGGAGTGCCCGAGAGTAGCCGAGTAGAGTCCGAGAGTGCATACAAGAGTGCGTGAAGGGAGTGCGTAAATGGGATGGTTAGGGTAGAGCGGGAGAGAGGTGGGAATGATGAAGAAGAAGAAGAGGTGGGGGGCAACGCTCTCACGCACGTGTAACACAGTCGCAGGGATGTTTCTGAAATAACCGGCTTGCAATAGGTGCAATGCACGTTCCTTCCCCGAGGAGTCACGACAGTCGCCAACACACTAGAGGATGGCAGTGGGGGTCACACTATATTAAGATTGAACTCTACTGACACTAGCGAGTCGGGTACGCGTCAGAGGTAGGCATGCTGGCCGCGGCAGTAACCAAGAAGTTAGGTACACCTCGTTGAATCCTCAGGGCGGGTTTCGATAGGGCGTTATTATTTATCGAGTACATAGAAGAAAAAAGGTAATGGGAAAAAAATGAATTGGTTCATCCGCGACCGATCTGAGGATCAATAATGAATGGGGAAGGGGGAGGGGAGGTTTCAGAGATGAGTCAGGGAACTTGGTGGGGGAGAAAAATTAATATTGCAAAAAAAGATACATGGAAACAATGCTGGACTTAAGGGGTACTTAAAATAATCTGGATGGAAATTCAGCACGAGTTTGATTAGGCGCGATATTACGCTAACGAATCTGTTTTTAATCCCCGTCGGTTTGACAGGGGGTATATATATATTGCAACCCTTTATATAGAGGGTGGTATCGTAAAGTCGTCGATCTCAATGAATTAATAATCCGCGTCAATAACCGACGGTAATCCGCAATGTAGACAAACGAGAGGGTAATATAAAAGACGGTAAAGTACACATTGTAAAGTCATCGAGACGGGATCGATCATCGTTTCGCCATCTTGATTCTGATTAACCCACTGCGGACCTAGTATTTGCCAAAATAAATGTAACTGGCACTACCAAAATGACGGTGTCGAGAGTGTCAGAAAGCTCAAATAAAATGTCTACCACGTTGACATTACGTAGGTAATTCACCTTGGGAGCTGATAGCTTTTGACAGGGAAAAGAAAAAGAATATTTGAAAGGGGGGAGGTCGAGGGGGTGAAAGAAAGAATATTACCACCTTAACCAGACCGATGGAACCCTTCGCCAAGTACAAGAAGGCTAGAACAGAGTATCCCAACGTGTAAGAGAGAGACAGCCGTAATACGCTGCACGAGAGAAAGAGCGAGAGGGAGCGAGAGAGAGGAAGATAAACAAGAGAAGGACCTTAGCCGAAGGCATCAGCTGTGCCTACAGCTGTCAAGGATTCCGAATAATAAAAGCAGCCAGTACCGAGGGACTGAGAAGGGTGATAGGAAGGAGGGAAAGGGTCTAGAAGAGGGGAAGGGACAAGTTGGGTAGAGGGGTGGCTCGTAGTCTAAGGTAAAATGGCGGCTGGGTAATATGAATGAGAGGGCGAGGGGTAAAAGGGGGAGAGAAGGGAACCCTTCAGGTATTGTATTATATCGATTAAACGAGTCTCGCCATCTTTTGCCTCGGGGGTCTGTGTGTTCCTGAGGGAATAAATAAAATGGCAGCCGGTCCCTGTCCCCTCCCCCCACCCTCGGACCGAGACGAGATCAAACCAGACGGGACGCGGGAAGCTGGACCAAGCACCATCAGTACCGGCAGACACCGGCATACTCGTGTTCCCGATTACATATAGCGTCATTCACAATGCTCCCCTATTTTTGTTGCTGTACCCTATTATGGGCCTTATACCCTGAAAACCTGCAATGAAATTCGAGGCCTTGAAACTACTACTCTTCGAGACCAGACGCAATGGGCCCCTACTGGGATCTACGTGGCCTCCTACGTGGGTATGCGCGTCGTTGGCCTGTCGAGAGGTACGCCGGAACTCTTTGTTCCAGCGCCATTTTACTTGGACCTAAGAACCCATCTCGAACCTTTCTTTTATGTATGTGTGTATATATATTCCATTCTTTCAATCTCTTTAGTTATTTATTATTTCTTTCTGAAATTACCCATAGTGCACTTTGCGCTTGGGTGTAATATACCCAATGTGCATTGCGGCGCCTATAGACGGAGGCTTGGACAATTTAGCTTTGATTATTTACCGGAAGTAATAATATGCTCCCAGGATTGATCGAAGCTCCCAGGATTGATCGAAGCTAGATTATTTGAATTTCTTTTTTTTTTTAAACGCAAATTTGGGTCTGGAGACACTGTCGAGGGGTGATTACTTCTGTTACTGTATGTATATTTTAGAGACGTGACTTCAGCGTGAGGATCGGGTCGACACGTGGTACAGGTGACGGGTTGGTAGTAACCTTGAACTCTGGTGTTTGATATTACATTTATTGGAAGATGGTATAAGACGAATGTCTATTACGTAAGTACGTAGTATATATATATGTCGTATGAAGTCGATAGATCTTAATAAAAGGATTCCCAAGGGTCGCGTTGAGAAACTTCTAAGCGTGAACTTACGAACGGATATAAGTATGTATGAACTCTTGTGAAAAGTGCCAAGTGAAATTTTCAAGTGGCGAAACTTGATTGGCCGTCGATAAGATTAATCAGAAAATATATGAAAATTGAGTGATTCTCGACTTTATCTTGTAAACTGTAAGTCGTACGCAGCCTCCGGCTGTAACGATCCGACGCGAGATCAGAAGGTGTACCAGAGAGAATAAAATGATTTCCTTCGTCGAAATGGCGCGACGCAATCATTCACGACGCGATCGATCGTCTATACCGGGTAGTGAAAAGAATTCGTGATACAGGATAATTAAATTTGGTGGATCGATTACGATTGTGATTTCAGAGATTGTTTTAGGATCGTATATTTTTAATTACGGAGGCTGTGGATACGAGAGATAAAAATTTGCCAAGAGGCCTATAGTGACGTGTTGTTGCGTCTGTGTATGGATATCATAAATAAAATTACCACCCGTTATATATAAGCATGGTAAAGGCGCGGAATACGACACGATAGCGATTATCGCAACGCAACGACTGAAACGGTCAAGGAATAATGAAAGAATGAGTTAGAGCTGTGGACGGAGGTAAAGAGAGCATTGATATAATATATATTAATATATAATATTAATATATTATATATAATAAAGAAACAAAGAGAGGAAAGACGCGAGTGAGAGAAAAAAGATTTAGGCGAATTTACAATGGTGAAATAAAATTGTCGCTGCCGGACAACGGAATTACATAGCTTCCAGACCCTGTCTACTTCTTTATCATCGATTTGCATTTCTATCTTTCTCCTCGAACGAACTACGGTGATTCGAAAGAGGATAGCAATAAAGAAAAAGCAGGATAAGCAATTAAGCTAATACGGAGCAAGCGAGCAGCGCGTTTGCCTAACAGCTCAATCTAAAGCCATGCGTAACTCGTCAGGAACGTGGAAACCCGTAAAAATGCGTTAACGTTTTCTCCAAGAGAGTTACGCAAGTCAGAGCGATTAGAATTCTCGTATTAGATAAATTACATGGAGGCAGGACACGTGGTCGACCCGGTATACTCTGTAGTCTGGAGCACGCGTCTACTGGGATCATTGAGGTATCACATAGTAAGGTACCTGTGTGAGAGAGAGAGAGAGAGAGAGAGAGAGAGAGAGAGAGAGAGAGAGAGAGAGAGAGAGAGAGAGGGAGAGAGAGCGCATGCGCGCAAGAAAGAGACACGAGACAGGCACAAAAAAGAAAAGCAGAATGAGAAAAGAAAAATATGAAAAAGATTAAAGAAAAAAATCGTAAAAAAAAAGAAAGTCAAAAAGAGAGCGCGTAATGTCTGACTGTACCTAAGCACGTGTATATGTGGAACAGTAGTACTAGGGTGTCCCACGCGTCGCGTCGCCCAGCGTCGACCTTCGCCGGTACAGTAACGAACCGTTTCCAGCCATTATTACATACACCGGGTGGCCGAGTAGTTTCATCTAACGAAAGACATTCTTCGGTACCTTCGTACCACATGGATACCAGACGTTCGTGAAAGATCGCGTTCATGTAAATAAAAGGCGTCGAATAGAGAGAGAGACACTATATATATATATATTTATATATTCATATACGTAAAGGTACAGTCGATCGAAGAAGTTTTACTCAGGGCAGGTAAAGCAAACCGTTTATACGTATATATACGGCCAGGTACGGTTGCGTTAAACGCGATGCGTTATGCGTGCCGCACGCGGTATCCTTTTCGACCTCCTCCATCGTGACTCATTCACGAGGACTGAATTATCAGCGCCAGAGTCAGAGAATAGTCGAGAATTTTCAATTTTGAAATTTATTTTTTTGGTTTTTTTTTGGTTTCTTTTTCGAACGTACGTATAATACAGTATAGACTTGACGTATCTGTAACGGTTAGACTTGCAGCTGATTGCGCATGCGCCTACCTACGTGGGTATATTACATATATAAATATATAATGTATCATTATAACCGGAGACACTTCAGAGGAACATAGATAACAACCAGGAGTGCGTATCTCACGCACTTTATAGTCTCTACGGTCGAGCGGCCTTATCAGTTGGTCGGCGTAACGCGTTATCAACGGGCAATTTCGCGATGACGTAAAGCACGTGCAATTTGTGACAATTGAATATACGTATAGCCAGCGAATAATAATATGATTGGATATATCAAAAGAATGAATCGTATTGTATTGACGAGTCTTTTTTTTTTACGGGCTTATTCTTATTGTCGTTATCAACGTCGTCGGTAGTCGAGCTGGATTTTTTCGCGTTATCAAACGCGTCGCGTCTGAAAATATACTTACAGGTTCCCCGTGGAGGCCGATAACGACTTTCGCGCGATAAGACGACGGCGTCGTGGCAGGCCCGTGCAAAAGTGCGTGGCATACGAGATCTCGTGAAAAGAGCAAGAGAGTGGGTCGTCGCGACGTCGTGCAAAGTTGACTAAGCAAAGGGAAAAAAAAAATTGTCATTTCAAATTTCCCGCCGAGTGCGAACCAACGTGTTTTTGAATAAACCCGAAGAAGACCGCCGTTCGACGTCCCTTCGCGCGACGACGGTAAAAGTCGCGAAAAAAAAGGAAATATTTCTTTCGCCAATAACCACCGTGGATCAGTGACAAGATAATTGGTCCATTAAGAAAAAAAGTGCATCCGCGAATTAATCAAAAAGGTCACTGTAGGGTCATTTAATTCAAAGTGTACTCGAGTGTAGGAAGGATTTACGTTGTGGCCACCATAGAGGCTCCGGCGTCTGAAGGCTATAGTGAAATTGAATTAATTATTCGTGCACGCAATAAGGTTATCCTTTTGAGCTACCCCAGGTCTACCAACCCTATATGGGTTAGCGACGGTTACCCGCTACCCCCGTCGCCATTGCCGTCTTCACGACCACCGCCACCCCCTCCACCATCATCCCCGTGGTAGCCAATCCCAATTGGTAGTATCCACGCAACACGCGCACGTAGTAGTGCC
Source organism: Pachycephus smyrnensis (assembly GCA_030142225.1). Classification (NCBI taxonomy): domain Eukaryota; kingdom Metazoa; phylum Arthropoda; class Insecta; order Hymenoptera; family Cephidae; genus Pachycephus; species Pachycephus smyrnensis. The sequence continues at coordinate 55,907 of JARQST010000343.1, forward strand.
GGAGAGGCCGACGAACGTTGCGTTTATTGATCATGCAGGGTGGAGGGTTGGAGAGAATGGAGGGAGGGGGAGAGAGAGTAAGCAAGTAAATATATAACTATAGGAGAGAGCGAGAGACTGCGAAGAAGAAGCAGCAGCAGCAACAGCAGTAAGGGTAGTAGAGAAAATCAACCCTCGCCGTCGTACGACACGCGTGTACCAGAGCCACGACGCATATTGACCTAACAGTGAATCACCCTTAAGGATTGAAGGGCTCGAAGGATAAATCAGGGTTGCTGAAACAATACGGTTGGCTATCTCTCGCTGGTGATTAAAATCAAGGCAGATCGAGTCCTCCGACTAATTACCGAACGCACAAGAGGGTGATTAAGAAAGAAAAAAAGAAGGGGGGGAGGTATAGAGGTCACGGCTATACAACAGTGTGTAATAGCACTCGTCACGTTCGCAAACTGAAGTTACGTGAAACCTTGTATCCGATATGTGGATTAGACTTTAGTTTTTTTTTCTTCTTCGTGGTGTCTAGCAGGAGGCACATATAAACGGCCAAAACCTTGTATCCGATATTTATGTTAGACTAGTTTCTTTTATAACTTTTTTTTCGTTTATCACTTAAGGTACGCACGCATTGACACGTCCCTGGAGCGATAAATTCTTCGAAGTCGAGTAACGGCCTACGAATGTCCATTTTCCGTCCACTTGGGGCATTTGGAGAGATCGTTTCTCTCGCGTTTCGCAGGAAACACGTTATTCGTGTATACGGGGATCTGCTTTACCGACAGTGGGTTCGCGTCGAGGCTTCTTGAGAAATAATGAAAAATTCATTTCTTCGCGTATCGTCGGCGCGTGTACGTCTACAAGGGGACACGAGGCAAGAAATACTTAGACGGGATCGTACAGTCGATTAGCATAAAATTATATAAGTGATTGATTCCTTTGTGGATAGAGAATGAGAAAAAAAAATGAGAAAACTGATTGGTTAGTGCTACGCCAATGGTTTCCATGGGAACCTAACCTGTATGGACCAAAACGTGGCAAACACGAGTACCATTAGGTAACCCCCCTCACCCCCCTGAATCATAAAGGGAGATGAGAGTTCAAGGGATGAAGTGCGAGAGAGAGAAAACGAGTAAGAGAGAAAGAGAGTCGAGTCAAGAATCGAGTGGAAAGATATTCAGGGGCGGCATAACGATATCAGAGTGCCCTGCCCAGTTTATCTTTCGCCCCCAAAACGAAGTACGTTGTTGAGCCTGTAATGACAAATGTTAAATGACCGATACAAATTGTCATTTAAAAGCGACTCTGATACGTCAACCGACAAATCGACCAACTACTTTAGCAAGCGCTTAAAAGAAAAAGTGCCGTAACACTTCAATGGGGGTACGTAACAAAATTCCCAGCAGCTTTCAACCATGAATAAATATTTTATGAGGAACCACCCTCTTTTTGGATAACATCGATACTTCGTGCTGGACACTTGTTTTATTCATGGCGGGGGCGCGCGAGGGGGTGCGTACTTTTTTGGTAACGCGCTTTAACTCGTCAAAAAGTTCTCTTGGCTTTGGGCTGTGAAATAATAATAATAGCAAGACATAAAAAATGAAAAACAAGCGACAGGAGGAACATCAGTGCGCGCGACAAGTCAAAATATCAAAACGGCCCGACTTTACAAGGGTTGTAATTCTGGCCTGTGACATAATTGGGACTTACGTTAACACCTGCCCCGACGAGGTGCGTGTAAGAAGAAAAAAATGGACGTAGCAATGTAATCAAAGTCACCGCGGTTCATCAATGCCCTACATAGGAGTCGTGGCAGAAGAGTCCAAGTCGCATCTGCCGTGACAGATGCACGTCGAAGCAGATGCTACGTGACCGCAGCCATGTTGACGGGCCCAACCCTTAAAACTCGGCAGGAGCACTCATTATTGTAAGCACCTGACCTACGTCAACGTACGAGAAACTGTACGTCAACTAGCAGGCAACTTGTACGAAGCCAACTGACAGTAGGAACCGGTGGCAAGTGGTGACATCTCTAATGGTAAGATGGTACCAGCCCGATGACGTCATATCCTGGGTAAAGGAAAACGGCATATATACATACAACAAACGTGTCATCAGCGTAGAGTCACGAGAGGTAGGTATGACCTTTACGACCAACCCAAAAAATAATTCTGTGCCAATTTCATGAATGAAACTTTTGCAAAATTGTTAAAAATGAATAACCTTATTTTTAGGGATTGAATAGCAGCAGCTTATCGTAGCAGTAAAAAATTGATCGTGTCACCCGAGGTTCGTAAGGCCCTGACCTCAAAAGAGTACCCGTACGGATGAAGGGGATGATGATCGTCGCGAAATTCCATCCTAAACTGTATCCGGTACGTGAGAATAAAGCATGGCGGATCGGTTGGAGAGGGTGGACTGGAATTCAGTGATGGCGCACAAAGAAGACAGCCAGCGGCTCTAATGCATCGCGAACGAAGAAAGAAAGAGAAAAGAAAGAAAGAGGTACGAGGCACAATACTATGGGAACGACGGCGGGATGTGTACACGTCGGTGGTCAGAGAGCGACTGAAGGAGACAAAGACAGACCGAGAGAAGCAAACGCAATGTACACAGAGAAAGTGTGACGTATACCAAAGAAGAAGTACAACCTAAATATATATATATATATTAAGAGAGCTATAGCCAAGTCCCCAGGATGCTCATAGGCCCATGATCCCGACGCACCACATGCAACGTAGAGGCCGAAGCCGATGAAATGAGTTTTGTTGCACGAGACGGCATTTTTGTCTCCCACGAGAAAGGGAGAGCAAGCAAGCATGCAGGCGGACCGGCAAGCAGTGCGAGGAGTCACCGTGTAACAGTGTGCGAGGCGAAAAGGCCCGTGAGGCCCCGAGCCTGCCAGATCCTGCCGTAACTCCGCAGCAGCCGGGGCCTTACGGCCCTTCTTCGGGCAGGGTTGGCAGGACTGCGGCGAAGCCTACGAGAGGATCGTAGTAGCTTCCAGTCGAAGAAGACTCTCTTTTCTGTATTGTGTATATGGCTGCATCCCACCCGTGGTTTCCGCCGGCCTTGGAGCCACTGAACCACTCCGTGGTTCAACGATTCGACGTCACAGTGTTTCTCAACCGGAGGCGCCACAGTCGTGGCGTCTCGACGCGGGTAGGATTTTCATGGTACACTACGTGCATCCAGTAAGCACGATTCTTAATTGGCGAAGAATATCGATAAACAAAAAATTGAAACAGTCCTGCTGTGATAAAAGATACCGTAGATAGGTAAGGTTAGGTACGCGTGTTATAGCTTTTCTGTTTTCTTATGGGAAAAAAGAAAATCATCCTTCCTGGCAAAAAACTCCATTTTTCATTACTTATTGACACTGCTGATCGAGGATTCTCAAAATGTGAAACAGTGCTGCGTGGTTCACCCCAACGAAAGAAAAAGAATGGGGTATGAAAGGGAATTTGAATTCGCCACGTTCTTTTATGGGATTAAAAATTGAATGAGCGCATGCGCATTTTCGTCTTTCTCTTAAAATTCGAGTCACGTCTAGGCCCTCTTCCGCTCTTGCCTTGGTAGACGTCGTCGTCCTGCTGCTTTCTACCCAATTTTCCACTCCTGTGTATATCGACTTCGTACCTTTTTTTTTAATACTTTTTTTCGTCTTCTTTACCTCTCTCCTTTTTTTATCGACTTCCCGTTCCTTCCTGAACGGGCATTATTATGTTATACCCGACTCATTCATCGGCAGGAAGCGTTGAATACAGAACCCCCCCCGCCCCCACCCCATTAAAAGGAGCACGTCTCGAAAATTCAAATCAGTATACATAAATACAGGACGATTTAAAAAGTTCAGTCTTGGTATATAAACGCGTACAAAATAAATGGTCCTGGCTACGCAACAAGAATTAAGAAAAAAGAAATTCAAAGAATCTCTACCAGATACCAAACAAAAAAACTAACAACTCTATTTACTCCCCGTACACGTGTCCCGCTGTATACACACCTAGTGTCACTTTAAACCCATAACGACCTACGTAACCCAAATTGGCGAGTTTACACAAAACAAAAATTCACCTAGAAACTCATCAAACAGTGTCAACGAGTAACAAACGATTATCTTCGCACGACCGAGAACTTTGAAACGCTCGATAATAATAAAAAGAAGGACACGTAAGCGCGCGTACAGTATCTGTATCTAGAAGAAAGGTCAGTGTGTCCATGCGACGTCCCGGTGCATTCTGGCTACCCGGTACGAGCAACGGTCCGGATTTAACGACAGGAGTAGCAGAACGTGTTCGCGTGATTTAATTATCTCTCTTAAAGCAGAATGGCGTCGCTTCGCGTTATGGTACCCTTGGCGAAGAAGACGACAGGTAGGTAGATAGGTATATAGCTAGATATATATATATCAGTCAGGTAGGAACAGGCAGATACCCAGCAGAACATTAATAGTTAATAGAACAAACCATAGTAGGAAATCCTTCAAGAGACTGCTCTCATCCCCCTTTCGACAGTCCCATGTATAGTAAATACAACCCCCAGAGAAAAGTGGCCTGGGAGCAGAGAAATTCTTGCATTTTACAAGACGCAAATAGAAGACAATACCGCCACCCCTCCCCCTCCCTATTCCTGTCAACCTGAGTGTAAAGCACTGCGGTGAGGATGCACCGGCAGTTCTACGCCATAGAGAGGTAATCCAATAAGCATCAGTGACGCGACCTCCGTGACCTCTGACCGTCTAAAGCGCCCCGAGAAAATCAAACGGAACGAGATGTATATGTACCTATTGGCGACGTACGTAGAGTATATACATATATGCACCTAGTGGTAAGTCCAGGGACGTAGATACAATTCAGGAGTTATGGAGCCAGGTAGTCGGATGTACCGTTTAACCGTTCCGTAAGGACCTAAGAAGACCCTAACCTTACTGTAGGACCCACCTCGAGAAAGAAACGTGAGAAAATTCGAGAACGTTAAAGATAACGTTGAAGATTACACGTGAAATTTATCTTAGGTTACAGCGCGAAGGTCGGACTAATGTTTGATAGAGGTTACACCCCTTGGATACAGTCAACCCTTACTAGGGATCAAGTGAACATTTTTCATAACGTTCCATGTACATATATAGACGTATAACACAGTAGTTACGGGTTACAGGATATAAGAAATTTGAATTTCGCGCGCAAATAACGACTGGTAACTTCGTCCTGATGCGAATGCCTAAGGAAAAAGTGAGGGTAAGAATCCGTTCAGCCCTTATGAAAATCTAAGGGTTGATATTACCGACGACGGTAAATATCGAGGGATGAACGTAGGTAACGTGACGGCAGTGCGCGTGCGCATGCGCAGAGAGTATTGAAGGAAGATGGCCGTAGGCTGCGAAAAAAAAAGAAAGAGAGAGAGAACACGCGCGAGACATAGAGAGTGAGAGAGAAAGCGAGAAGAGACAAAGAGAGTTCAGAGGCTGACGACTCTCTGAAAACGAGACTCGAAGCCACGGCAGACACAAATAAATTGCAAAAACTTAATAATAGAGCACGGCCGCGCTGCCGTGGCGGAGTAACGCGTCTTTGTCTCAAGGCGAGCGGGTCGCGCGCGTTCGCGTTGCAGGTCTGGACAAAGGGACGAAGAAACGAAAGGGAGAGAGAGAGAGAAAGAGAAACAACGTTCGACAGTCCCCCCCGGGATCCTTGTTCATCCGAGTTGAGAGTCACTGAATCTCATTCAGTTTACAAGACCCGGTGCTAGATCATCCCTTGGGATGGTTGCCGAGGCATATAGCCTAAACAGGCACGTAATCCCCAGTCCCATGGATCCTTCAGACTGATCTGCCTTCGGGCTGGACACCTGAAGGAAGTTACGTAGTAAATTTTGGCAGCGACCCAACTAGGCGAACCAAGATGGATTATTATGGGTGTACATCCATCCCCCATACGGCCAAGTAAACTGTCATGGCCGTCCAATGGAAACGCCTGTACGTAACGCTAGAGTATTTTGCCGTCTAGTCCAATTGCGATTTTATGTTTTGATCTATATAGGCTGGGATAAATAAACACTTGGACGTCCTTGAGCGGATGGCTATGCTTCGTCTAAATCCTCGATCCCAGGTGTCGCCTGGATGAGTCCGTTACTTTTGAATGCACGCTTCACTAGCAGTCGGGGTGTCCGATGCGAGACAATGCGTGGTATTTTAATTTTCTTTTTCTTCTTTCTTTTAGTCCAACGTAGATAGATTTTTACGGGCGAATCCTTTGTCGGATTATTTGTTGAGAAAAATTTTTGCAATTAGTGCCCCCGTCGGGATAAGTGACGATAATGACGCGGTTCGTTGTACCGGTTAGTGCATTTATGTATGACGCGCTTGGGAATACTATCAGACATCGATGGCGTAACGATATTGTCATAACGTCATTAGCAAGTTTAGTTAGTATATCGTATCGGGGTTGGCAGTACCGTTTTTACCATTCAAAACGTCTTCTGCTTCGTTATGAGTATGGTTAGTTGCCGTCGGCCATATTTGTAATAAGGTGAATGTCAAAAAAACATCAGGGTGCGTCGTTATAAATATTTTTGCATACGGTGAATGAGCGTTTAAATAATTAACAAATAAAAAAAGCGATTTTGAGTACGATGGAGATTTATGAAATTTTTTAAAAAAAAGATGAGAAAACGGAAGTCCGACCCAGAACGTCACTGTCGGTAGCGTAGAGCAATTTATGAACAGTTTCCAATTCTCGATTAACCCTAAAGCCGCCTGTATCCTATACATAACCTCAAGGTATATCCATTTCACATCATCTTTCCGCCATTACCGATTGCTTAATAGCAGGCCTAAGTATCTTTTAATGATAAGTACCATTCTAACGCATATGAGAGAGTCTTCGCCGTCGTATTAAGGAAATTCTCATCCGGAACCGTCAGCAGACGTAATAATTTTTAGTCACTTGTCCACGGACGTAATAATTTTTTTTTTCGAAACAAAAATAGTGCACAATCTGCGCTGTTCGCCCACTTAAAAAAAAAAGCAAAAATAAACTATAAACAATCCCCAACAATAAGTGCCGATAAAAAATCCCTGACCCAAAAAAAAGATAAAATACAAAATACGACAGAAGAAAGGAAAATGCAAAATATAATCAAAAAAATAAAAGTAAAATGACCCAACGTATCGAATCGTCCCGATAAACACAGCGCGCATCGCCTCGGCCTGTAAATCCGCCAATTACAATCGGAGCATGCGCAATGCGCGACACGCAATACGCAACGCGAAGGACGCGTATAAAATTAAGGCGGGAGATGGAAACCGGCCCGATGCCGGCACGACTGGCCTGGCTAGAAAGAAGCGGCCAGCAGAGTGGTAGACAGTCTTGAATCTTGACCTAGGATACGCACTGGCGAGCGCGCCAGCCAGCCAGACGCACCGTCGCTCAAACATATTCAGACATAACCTCTCACTATCATCGACCTCGGGAAAGTGTGCACTGGTGTCGGCGCCCTTGGGTGCGTATTGGGTCCCACGTGTACGTATACACACGTTAAAAAATACACGTGCGTGCCACGTGTGCGTACGACTCAAGTGCGCGAAGAGACGGACGGACGGACGGACAGCAACGATCATTTCAAAAATTCGTTACGTTTCCCGCCACGGGCTCTTACGTCGTGCACAGTGGACGCGCACGTGTCTTTTGAAACGGAAGCGTCACTCGCGAACCCATTTCCGGTAGGAACTTAGCGGTTATGGTGTTAATCTATTACCCACTTTTGACGAGTAACAAAATTATCTTAACTTCGTTACTCTTGGTGAGTATATCACGGTCAATGGCGTCTCGGACATTGTTTTCGGAGGGGCAAACTTTCGCGCTGTGGTTCGATTTGAAAAAACAAGATGGCGTACGTGATGATAGTGACTAGCTGAAAAGTCATTTTCCGTCTAACTAGTAACGAGTTGATCGGATGCGTTTTGACCTTGAAAAACTGGGATAACATTGACGAAATTTATATGAAAATTATCGAACGTTAACGGATTCTATGATGAGAAAATTATTTAAATGAGGTTATGGTAATACGAATTTTTTTTTATAGACAATACCGTTTATCCTCGACGACGTGTACTCCAGTGGGAAATAACAAAGACATTTTCTACTTCCGATATGCCCAACGATTTAAGTGCCTCTGCAATCTGAATCCCTTTTAAGGGATCGGGGGGGTGGTGAAGGGTGGTTAGTTAAAGTAGGGAAGGAGGTTATACGATCAATACATAATGGAAGCTCGATTCGGCCTTTGGAATATTCGAATAGACTATATATAGTGCTTGCTTCCGGCTGCTACACAAAGACTGTAATACAAACGAAATCTATGTATCGATAAAAGTCATCGATATATGTTAATCGCGGTATATTTAAATGGCGCGTCCTTAAATATCAATTCGATATGACGTAATGCCACCTGGCGACGCTTTAAATATCTTAACGGATGAGAAGTATTCCTGAGGGATTCGAAGAAAGATACGCAATTGATCCAAGAATCTCCGATAAGCCTTACGAAACGTCCATTTCCGTCCATTTCGTATATACCAAAGAATCTGCCATCGACAGAAGGGTCAATGATAATTTGCGAACGATTAGTTCGTTCGAAAAAAAATGCAAAAATCACACCCAGGACCCACCCCAACGAATTTAAAAAACAAACTGACATAACACGTGCTCTTCGTTTAATATAATTTGGGATAATACAATCTTATCCTCTTATCAACGGGTATCAATCGTACGCAACCGATAACAGAGTCACTTAATGAACTCGTCCAAGATACAAAGCACAGTGCACAAAAACGATTTATCAAAAGATCCACCAAAATAAGGAGTATAAAAAAAGAAGAAAAAAAATACAAAACAAAAATATTGAAAAATCAACAAATCGTTTTGAACTGCCGATCGAGACGAAATTACGTAACCCGCGCAATTTGACAGCGATAAGAAAAAAATTAAAAGAAAAGCCTCGTTTCAGTAGCAGAAAACATCTGCCAGACGGGGGTCGCGTTTTGATCAGTGATTCTCAACCCCCTGCGTCAAGAAAAACCGCCACCGGTACGCTGCCGTCAAACGTTTATACATATATATATATAGCACAGTCGCTTTCACCCGAAGTGGTTATCGAATTTCCTAGCCATGAGAACGGAAAGGCTCGCCCGACGGATCGGCAGCTGCTGCCTCTCTTTCTCCCTCAGTCCCTTTCACCCTGTACCTAACCTCTCACGAATTCTTTTCTCATGGTGCACCAACCAACAAAGGCACGGAACCACCGGCTATCGCGTATCCACAGCCCATACACTTCACGAAGCTCTCCCCTTTCTCCTCAAGAAACCCCCCTCAAAAAGGGAAAAAAAAGGAATTTCCGCTCCGATAAAAAAATTCGTATTTCCCGCCAAAACGATAAAGACGATCCAAGCGTCAAACGAATTCTCGATAGTTACGTCGAACGGACTGTAAACTCGCGTCACGAGTCAATTGTTTAACCTCGCACTGAGCCATACGTGTGTGTATATATATATCTACACACAATACCAGAGGTTGTTACAACGAACGTACTATGTCCCAGTTGAAGATGCGTCTCGCATAGAGAGGAAGAGAGGTCGCTGACGTTTTATGCCGGAGAAGGCAGGTTTCGCGGAATCGCAAAGCGACACTTGACATTGTTGTCGGCTCGTATGTGAAAACGAATTGACCAAGTTTAAAGAGAGGGAGGGAGGGGGAGGAGAGAGAGGTAGAAGAATCATATGAACAAAGAGACACGAGAAAGAAAGAGACAGCGAAAGTCAAGAAATCCAGTTGAAAATTCAGATCGACATCTTTGTACCGGGACTCTGTCGTACGCGCTATTGCTTTGGGATGAATGAACCTAACCTAACCAAGAAACACACATACGAGGAGCAAGCAGGAACGCACGAGAGACGTACGAACGAATGCAATGGCGGCATTGGAGATTGCTGCATCCTCCCGACATCATCGGGAGGCGGCTGTGCCTTTTCCCAGCCGGAAATTCTTAATTTTGCGGCCGATTCTGCGGTCAGTGGGGCTTCCAGAAGGTGATCTCTTTTCCACAGAGCATCAAAACCGGAAACTCAAACGGGACTATAATACTGCATCCTATCCGCGCGAAGTAAAAGGTAGTATCGTTTACTCTTTGTTCGCCTTCTTCGTCTCTCTCTCTCTCATATCCTTTCATCGCATCCTCTCTTCCCCAATGCACGGAGAGTAACCATACGCAAACGAAAAAAAAAAGAACCAGGAATAGTATAGGTTGTAAGGTTTTTCCTGGATTCCGGAAAGATCGTGTTACGTGGTCTGGGTGAGGAATAGGGGGGAGAGGGGATTCTGGCAACGTGAGAGAACCACTCTTTTTCATCCGGAAGTGACGTAGACATCTGCCCGCCAAATGCCAGGTGAAGCGTATGGGGTATACCCGTCTCTACCCCCCCCCCTTAAGCACCACCAATCGTCGACGTACGACACGAAGGAAACGCTACTGACTGCAACTACTTGAAAACTCGCCCAAATATTATTACTAAGACGTATCTTGTTTAGCCACTTATAGCAGGCCGCAAGTGGTGCCACCGAAGGGACGAAAAAATGAGTAATAAGTAACCACCCGGTTCTTCGAGCCAAGTGGTGGTGGTGGTGGTGGTGGTGGTGGTAGTTGCCATCCACCCATTCTCACGTATGTAAATATGTTTACAACGGACGCACCAATACGTTTTAAGATTACGAGCAGTGTTAAGCGCGACAGCATCTCTTTCCCGGAGTCCTGGTGCTTTTCCAAGAGGTATAGGAGGAGTACGTGGAGGGGAGAGAGAGAGAGAGAGAATGCAAGAGAGACAGTGGATGACTGAATCGCGTAGGAGTAGAGAAAGGCGAGAAGGAGGGCAGAAAAAGAAAAAAGAAAAAGAAAGAAAGAGCGTGGAGATCGCGCGGCATGAGGTCTGGACGGTAAATTCGTGGCGTCTAAGGAAATTGTCGAGACGAACGATAGCGGCGACATCTTTACTGCTTGTCTCTCAATAATAAAGAAAAGAAAGAAAAAAAAGATAATGAAAAAAGAAATGAAAAGTTCCTACAACCGTAAGATGACGTAGCTCGTTATTATTCTTCGTGTCGTTCGTCTCCTCAGAGGAATTTTTCTTATATTTTCTTCTTAGCCGATTTGAAATTCCCGCCAAAACTTTACTGGTTGATATATATATATAATATTCCCGCTAATGTCTAGCCTCTCTCCGTCTTCACTTGCTACCATTTTCATCTTCACTGTCGCAACAACAGAGTCTACCGATCATTTCCAAAGTAACGTCATCGGCGAGCGTCGCGTCGACGCGTCCGACGCGTCTGGCGACAGAGGCGCTCATTACTACTTCCGGTACGAGAGAAAGAGAGAGAGCACTCGCAACAAATAGCCACATCCTCATAATGGAAGAGCGTATCCAACTCGTTAGGAGTCGTTACAGGTCCCCGGAGCCGATCGCGCTTTCCGGTCAAAGATTCGCGGACTCCCGCGTCCCGATCATTCACGATTATTGCCGATCGGACTGACCACGTGACACGCTATTAAAAGTTTATTCGCAATTTCGCGGGCAAATTAACATTCAATTAATTCCACGGTCTCGCGAGGTCAAGATGCAACCGAGTGAAAATAACGAGAGTTTCGATTTGAGGTAAAAGAAAGGAGAAAAGAAGAAAGTGACGTCACAGCCAAACGACTATTTTATACAGACTATGCCCACTTCGTGTAAATAATTAAGACAACGTCCGAAAATAATACAGAGAGATCAATGTGCGTCTAGAACTAATAATAGCCGCGCCACGTGGCCCCTGAGAAATTACAGGTTATTAGAAAATTACAATTGATATCGATCCTAAAGATAACAACGTCTGGACGAAAGCAAACGAATTAGAATTCGGGGTTGTCACTCTGCATACACCAATAATGATTCATTGAACCACAGACTATACAATATAAAGTAAATCAAACCCAGAAAAAAGAGCGCATTGAATCACAAACCTAAAAAAGTCCTCCTAGCGACAAATTAGCGTACCAATTAAGCAATGACTATAAGAAGCGCGGGAAATATGAAAAATTCAAATAAATATTTCGCATAAAAACGATTAAAAGCTAATCGCCATTATCTTTGATCAAATAGAAAATGGCGCATTTTTTATCACAAATAATAACAACAACAAACCAACACCCATTAAGCTAACAAAAGTTTGCTCGTCTCAAACACTCTAACGAGAATTCGTGTAACAGAGTTCATTTCTACGTCTAATAACGTGCGTTCTAATATTAGAGGGTCAATATTAGTAGAAAGGTTAGTATTCTTCACGTGGTCCACGAGCACATGGTTTCCTGTCGTTACAACGTGCTGCATTTCCTCTCTCTCTCTCGCTCGCTCTTTCACTCGTTCGCTCTATCTCTTTTCTAACCTCTCCATTCCTTGACACTTACGACAGTATCTGTCCTTCGCTCCTGTCTCTTGAATCTCTCCTAATCCCCCTAGACACTGTCTGACTCTCCTACTCGTTGCGTCAGTCATTCAAAGTGACATTACACATCGAATAAACTCAGCCTGATATTATTATTGCAGAGAGTGCGATACATCGTTGGAGTGACGTCACGTTAATCCTAATACTTCCTAATCAGTATGCCGCGTGAAGCCACGAACGCAAGAGGTCCTGCACGCGTTTCTATGTAACACGCCATTTCGAGAGAGTCCGCAAAAATTATAAACGCCCATCGATACCCTTAAGGCTATCCTCACGGACGACACGTGGTCTTCACGCTATATATAGCGCGCCAGTTTTATTTTACCTTATTGTTATTATTCGTATATCATAAACACGCTTATCTACAATTATCACTGGGACTCGTTGCTTTCTAACGATATAAATAAATTATCGCCACATTTCTGGCTCCAACGCACCTCGTATAATCTTCGTCGCTGATCGATCGAAGATTCTAATCTGTCGTCGTCCTGTGCTATAATACTTGTCAATTGAACGAATCGCAATTAAATTCATGGTACTGACATCATACCTGAATACCGTGTACGAGCCTAACTTTAAGAAGCCAGGGTGTCCATTAGCCTTGTGCCAATATTAATGTACATTGCCTAATCCTAAGCGTGCGTTTGGTATACGTCTACGGCGTGTCCACAACGGAGCGTCGAAAAGGAGAGAAAAAAAAGTCTCGCACGGAGAAGGAACATTAGGGAGCCGATATGTCATCTAAGAGACTCTTCCTTTCGCAATAAATGAACTTTCCTTCTGGTTACCGGGTGTCCGTGTTAATTGTATACGCGTTTACAAGTTTGCTCGTCCTACCTGTTCAATGTAAACGAGGACGTAGGAGGGCTTCGAATATTCTTTATGAAATTTGGCTACGACCGCGTCGCGGACTGCAAAGCTGCATTTATTCATACGGAAACTGCATGCGCATGCAGACGGTACGATTTGATCAGATATTGCAAGAATTCTTGTGAACAGAGCCAAATAGGATGAGGCTACAAAAAGATGGAATCTTCTGGAACAGAACGGTGGCGGCAGCTTCTCATGTGTGCATATATATATATATATATATATATATACATGCACGTGTGTCTGCTGTGCATGGATATACATACAGCTTGGTGCAGCCACCAAGGAGCATTTCTATGAGCCCGTCAGACTTTTTATTTTCTCTGTCGAGGGTCAAGACCTTCGAAAGCAGCCCAAGAGGAGTGACGCTTCGATATTACTTGCGTCATACGCAGTCGCGCCATTGCGACGAGAGCGTTGCAAGGAGGAACGGCGGAGGAAGAATAAAATAAAAGTGAGAAATAATGAAAAAGAAAGAGAAAGGGGGAGGAGGGGTGGTTGCCATTACGGGAATAAACTTCCGGTGTCTACCTCACGCTGTCCTAGGCTGATAAGAACGTTGGATATTATCACTTTTGAGTTTCCTGCTAAGTCAGTCGCCTTAACGTTTGATTTCGAAGGACTCTATATTTTCTTCCTTGCCTATATACAATTTTTCCTATTACAAGGCGGCAAAAAAAGCGCTTGGTGTCGTTCTGGGTAAAAAAACAAGAGAGACTACGATTGGTGGAAATCGATAAATCAATGTCTCGCCGTATTAAAATATTCACGTGAATGGACGCGCGTTCGCAACGGACGATGATCGTTCATGATTTTCGCGTAACACGCTCGGGGACCGACGCGCGCCTCGTGTCAAGGTTAGGAAAGTCGCCGAGCGACACATGTATGAAAACAATGCTGATTTAACTTGGAGCGCGACAGAAAAACGGATATGCATTTATTGAACGTGTCAATGAGTGCAACGAGGCGTTTAATATTCTAGTAGATCATTAAACCTACGAGTGCATTCGCATTGGACGACGATTAACCAAACCTTTACTAGGGTTTTATACGAAATAGGGGATTTAAAGTCAATGTCAGATCCTAACGAGAAAAAACTAAGTATAATAAATCCAACCATTAAGCAGTTACCTTGACACTCGGATTATCCAAGGGACAAAGAATTCCGGTTATGTCAAATAACACAACCGTCAACAGAGAGAATCAAAATGGCCTTAAAAAGGGTCAGGGGTACGACTATGATTAACGTAGTCAGTCCATAGGCGTAATGTTAGAAAAAAAATTGTTCGAAAAATTGCCCAAAGAGATACGTGAAATTGAACGAGTCCGAACGATAAGATTGTGATATTTATATATTCTAGATTAGGTCGTGCAATCCTATCACTGCATTTGAGTATAGTAGTCCAGAAATCTTACCTTGTCGGCCAACGATCTCAGCCACGTGCTCGCTGCTCGGCACTGGTACGCACTCGGTCATGTTTTGGCTCTTCTTAGATCTCGCTTCCTCGAAGACGCTGGCCGGGGTGGACTGAAGTGGATCGGAATCGTTCGCCGATCCAGTTCCTGTGCCGGTTCCTGTAGAAGGACATCCCGCGCTGCCTTCAAATCCGATCATAGACAACTCGAAGGCCAACTGCAGGGCGCGTTGTTCCTCGAGAGAACCGGCACCACCGCCTGCTGCACCACGATCCATTTCGCTGAATAAACTCGACGGCATACTCGTCGGCATCCTGGTCTATTAGCGTCTGAGGGTGGAACAGACAGTATTTATCACTTTTACAATTTTTATCGATAAATTTCGATCGTTGATTCTTTCTTTTCTCTCAATCAAGCTTTACTGACTTTTGTATCTTCTGCCTTTATTCTTCTTGCACTCTTTGTATACACTTTATTAATTACGCGTCTTCCTTTGTCTCTCGCTTTCTTTCTCACACTTGTGCCTGGATTCTCTTTCTTTATTACGTGAGGAGACGTGCACAGAAGTAGTTTTCTTGCGTCGTCAGGAACAACGGGTTAGACGATTGTGACGACGACGAGTCCCGACGTATAAGACGCAGAACGTAGCCAATGACGATACACGCGTTTCCGCACCAAAAATTTTGGTTAAACGTTTCTTTCTTTCTCTTTCTTTTCTTATATACCGCGCGTTTCCTTACCAACGCGGGCAAAGTATACAAAGGTTATACACTGTACAAAAATAAATTATAAACGTTCCCTCGTCTTTCTTGTTTCTCTTTTTTTTTCCGAATATTCGAACTTCGTCACACGCTCGTCACGTCACGTGAGTACGATTATACATATACATATATACAGACGTATATATACATATATATGTATCTACGTATTTTCAGTGTATTACAAACTAACGTCCGTAATATATTTATTATTTCGTCAGCAGACAAAATCTTTCTACCTCAACGACTTTCTGCCACAGGACTCCCTTTCGGTTATCTCCTTATCAGATTTTTCCTCCCGTCCCGATTTTACTCTCTTTCTTCTCCGTTTGAAATTCGCGGCTGTCTATCTCTCTCTCTCTCTCTCTCTTACACAGTTTTCTCTCGAACGACGTTTAAACGTTATAAAACGCGTTCTCGTTGACGTCCTTCACCGGTATTCTCTTGTACATCGATCAGTTATTACTCGTGCTCGATAAGTTTTATTATAGCGAAGGGCGAGAATAGTGATGGTGATCACGTTGGCGTCACCGACCGACTGAAGTCCGAGCGTCGCGGCGGCTAACAGGCAAAGCTCAAGGCAGGCGCGTGCGACTACCCACTCGAATATGCCACTGCGACTGACTGCGACGAACTGCGACTGCGGAGCAGGCGGCACTGCCGCCATGTGCCAGACGCCGGGTTTACGGTGCTCCTATTGGTCGGGATAGTCACGTGGTACCGGGACCACCCCTCCCCACCATGATACCGGCTACCCGGCGAGCCACGTACCTTCTTTCGCATTCACGGCGCCCTGTTCTGTGCTCGCCTGGCTCGCCAACCCCCGGGATACATTTTTTTTCATAGAAAATTCTCCTACTCTTCGTTTATGCTCTTCGCTCGTCCTCCTTCTCATCCCCCTGTCGGTGGTGATACTGCTCCGTTCGGTGAATTCCCTCTCTCTCTCGGCTCTCACTAATAATAATAATTTCTTTCTTCCCTTTTTCTCCTCGTGCATAGTGCATCTTGAAAACTGGATAAAAATTTTTATGGAGTATCGTGGAACGAGTGCGGTTAACGATGCAGGTTTTTTTTTGTATCATGGTGGGGATGAGAATTTTTTATCTTGTTACTGATAACTATGTAATTTTTGTAGGATGAGTATTATGTCTTTCATATCTTTTCAGAGATCCTGGAGTTGTGTGTTACTGGATATATAAATGAAAGATCCGATCAGTTACCGTTATTTTCTCTCTGATTTACGTTGATACGTAGCTGGAAAAGTTCGAGATGAAAACGAACCGGTGGTTTATGGTTGGTAGGACGAAAAACTGGTTCCCCTCGTGTTCGAGGGTCCTTCAGGACATTTTGTGGGATCAACGAATATTTCTCTGTATGGAGCGTCCTCGAGACTCTTTTTTTACACAGTTTCTAATATTTTCAAGGCCATCGTCCGTTAATACCGACAAATTGATTCGGTGAACGGTTCTTTAAATAACGGACGACTACGAGCGCCAAATTGCAAAGACATACCGAGAATTTGATACGAGCCGTATGAACAGAACTTTATGGTGATTCCTCAGCGGACAATCAGTCATTGAACGTGGCAGAGATAAGAACACAGAAATGAACCAGCAATAAGGTCCGGAAGAAATGGGAAGCGTATCGCAGCATCTCCATGGCACCACCCACTGGTACCCGTATTTATAGTTATACCCCAAGGAATTCATTCCTGACGTAAGATCGTCAGTAGCCACAATGACACTTCAAATAAAACCTCCAACCAACATGATCATGGAATTCGATACCGACGTAGGATTTACGGTGGTCAGTTATGACCATCGCTGACTACAGTAACTTCAAAAAAAAACTTGAAATCATCTCATTCAATGATTAAATCCTTGAAGCTGTAGATCTCGTGCACTATCAATACGACATAAAAAAAAAGGTGAATCAAATACCACCTGTATTACGTTTAGTACTTTCGTTAAGTAAGAGTGAAAAGAAATGCCATCTAAAAACATTCTAGACGTCTAAGGACCTTGAACCGAAATCGAGGCTCTTCTATTGTCTCAGAACGATCCACTGGCTTACCATCGTCAGACGTCTCGCCAATGGACCAAAAAAAAATTGGCGGGAAACACGAACTAAACGGTAAGGTCTGAAAAAAAGAAATGAACTCAATTTCGAAAATAAAAAAATATTTATACACACCTTTCGAACTCTCACAACGAGATCCTTAAAATTGAGAACCTCTGACGAGTCCTTTAACCTTTCACTCCTAAGATTCGCGCATGCGAATTTTAAATGCGAGTGCATCGACTGCACTTGGGGTAAATTTGAGGTTAGTAACTGTCATAATGTCAGTGCAGTACGGTTGGCTTTGCCTATGTAATTATTTGTATATACTAGTAAAATAACCCCTCGCGCTATCTGTTGGCTCCTCGATAAGTCATAGGGTTCGTTCGCACCGCAGGTGATAGGAACCAGTTACGTTTTCGTGAGTAACCATGAGCGAGCGAGACGGCAAATGAACGAATAAAACGAGCGGCGAACAGAGGAACGCAGAGCGACGCCTCTCATCGCGTCCAAAGCAACGACCCGAACGTTCAAGGCTGTCTCGTACTCGGAACAGGCGTCGGTCGCTCCATGGGCACCTGCCTCGACTCGTCGCCACGAAACTTTCAATCGCGATATCGCGCGCTCCTTCCAAACGTCTCTTGGCCAATGGTTGGATGATGGAAAAACAAAAAAAAGAAAAGAAACAAAAGCAAGAAAGAAGCAAAATTCGCTCAAAGATTTTTGAACGTTTCATACGCACGCCAACCGGCTGTCATGATATTGGCGCATGCGCCGTTGCTCGATAATGTCCGATACGTGCGAACTTCTCAATTTTTCAACGTGGCGGCGCTACTGTACGCATCCACCTTTGAAATTACTGCTGTGATTAACGACAATATTTATATTGTTATTTACCGAGGAACTAAATTGAGTACGAGGTAAGACACTGGTATACAATTAGTTATAAACAAATCTAGGTAAATTCTATACGCGAGAAATGTCTCTATAGTGAATTCAAGGTGAATAGCCTCGCGAAGATGCGTCGCCCCGAATAGGCGCCACGACGAAGGATAAATAAAACTCTGTATAAATTGTAACGAGTACAAAAGGATAGACAGATGATATATAAAACGTTAAAAAAATAATTATCCTAAAGGATCGACAGGTTCAATCTGAATCGACGTAACCTCAAATTATTCTACGATGAAAAAAAGCGACAATTTCACCTTAGACATTAACCAAGTCTCGTCTCGTTCTAGCTGCTATTTTTCTACTGGTCAACCGGTTGTAATCATTGTCGTCGCTTTGCAAAAGTCCCTCTGGCACCAGGTCCCCTCGTACCCTGTACCCGGTATATTCCCGAGACAGTCCCACCTCGAAATATATACCAACCAGTGCGTAAGATTTCTGCCGATTCTCGATCAGCGCTGCCAATCTAACAGCTATTCCACGTCCCGGCACCGCGTCTCTGGTGAAACGTACTCCAGGAGGAACGGAGGAACACGAAGAGGCAGTCAGGCAAGGAGTCAAACGAGAGTCTGTCCGAGTTGGCGGCAACTTTCTGAAGGTAGAAAAGAATTAAAGAACCGCATTGCTAGCCTCTGACTCGACGTAGCCGTTGTTACGCGTTGCCATGCATTAGGCGATGCAGTTATTACGCTGTATTATCGATTGATACGAAAGCTTCGGGTTATCGACGTGGCACCCTATCAATACGACTGATTGAAAATAATATAAAAAATTTGATCGAACGACAAATCGACAAACTTAAGCCAGCTTCAAAACAAAAAAATTTTAACGCCCATAACAATAGCATTGAAAGATTAAATTTAACCCCGAATGAATTTCCACTTAACTATTGAAAATCAAATCATAAATATCCATTTACAATATTAACATTACGTATCCACGATGCAATTTTAAATTAATAAAATAAACGCTTCGTAGGATCGCAACGGACAAAGAGAAAGAGCATCGATTCTCAGGGACAAATCGATCGCAGGCGGCAGCCAGCTTTCGCCAAAGAAATGGTTCTCTTGCTAAGGAAACTCCTGGATGGGTATGAAATCGAGAGCGTTCTCTCGTAATAAAAGGAATTTTTACTATAACGTCTACGAGCTAACCGGTGCTTAAAGGGAGGCTGCAACCGAGTTCTTTTGAACTAGCTCTCGTCAATAGATTTGAGCCGAGTTATTTTTTGTTATATATATATATAGTAAAGTAATATATATATATTCCTGTCTTCCTGTGCAACCTAAATCGAACAATGGCGCAGGCGGAAGCCTGTCTGACGGAAGGTACTAAAGAGGGAAGAAGCCTGAGGGTCAACCAGACCTAGTATAGCAGTATATATATATAATGGTGTATATATATAGTAACAAGTACATGTATCTTCTCTCTTTTCTCTTGGGAGAAAGTCAGTCAACAATGATTACGTGATTGGCACTCGACAATCTCGTTGATGCTCGGTTACATCGGAAATCTGCAATCCGTACGTTTTATCGTCGACTGGTATCAGCAAAAGTATTCATTGCTACGTATGCTTGAGGGCTTGAATAGAGATATATTATATATATATATATATGGGTTTATTTTCTTTTAAAAATGTCCAGTAGACATCAGGAATTTTGACGTCTAATTGAAATGTTTAAATTACAACTTCTCCTCTTACCTCCCTGACATGTATTTATGTGTATGTGATCGATACTGCACCTTACGTATATACATAGATACATTCTATTTATACTCATGTGAACGCCGTTATAAATTCCACCCCGCGAAGCTTCGAGAACTT
>JARQST010000343.1:76414-91474 GCA_030142225.1 Pachycephus smyrnensis
GTATATACATAGATACATTCTATTTATACTCATGTGAACGCCGTTATAAATTCCACCCCGCGAAGCTTCGAGAACTTTTTACAGTTCGATCTAATGCGTATAGCAAAAATCACTATGTACAGTGATGCGCGTGTGCAGGCAATCAATAAATTCACGTATAAACGTCAGATTGCGTAAAAACGTGTTTTTGCATTAAACAAAAATTTAACCAAGACAATAATAGCGTTCGGAAAGTATTGTTTTTTGTATAATAAAAGAAGAGCACCTTTTCCGTGGATACAGATATTTTCAAAATAGTCTAGTTAGCTTTTATTGGAGTTCTTTCTCCATATTTTTGACACTCGTAGTAATGACGTAACAAGTAGAATTTTTGTATTTTAATGGAACGGTTTCTTTTTTCAAAATATTGGTACAGAGCTCCTTTACTCGGATCTCTTCTGGTAACTTTAACACTGACAATAATGGCGCCACTGATTGTGAGTGAAATCATGAAAGCTGCGTTATGTGACGTTAGGAGCGTCCACGCCTTCAGGATCGTCAGTCATATGTTCGATAAATTATAATAGCGTTTAAAGTGGGACATGTGCCCAGAGAGAACGGAACGGCGAGGCTTGGTTCGGGATCGGGATCGGTTGACAATGAGGGAGAGCTCCCTTTATGAACAGGGAAACAGCTGTTGGTCGACGGATAAAAAAAAAGAGGTTACCACCTGGCGTACCTGGCTTACGCTTACCTGAGAGGCGACTACCTGGGCATTCTTTTGTGACCGGCTCTCCGTATATACCGAAGTATATAATATATATGTTTAATATATATATAGCAATATATTTTCAAGAAAGTAACTGCACGCGAAGAAGTCGTTTTTCAAACTATTTCTAATGCTTTGAGGGTTGTAAACTGGTTTTTCTTATTTTCGTCACTCTTGAGGCTTATGGTGTATTTTGGATGTAAACGCTTCAGGGTAATTCCCTGATCGTGTGCAAATTTTTTGGATTTTTTTACATCGTACTGATCTTGGTTCTTGTCATTGTTGTGAGTAATAAGTTTTTAATTGGCGTCATGTTTCTTGTTTTAATGCTATTGCCTCTCGTGACATTTTTTGAACGTAATATAATGTTGGCCTTCATTTTTGAATGTCTTTGTTGCTGAAGTTTCACTGGCTTTTCGTATGGCTACAGTCATGTCCTTGTGGGAATGAAGGAAGTTGTTGGATTTTATGGTACTGCTTTCGGAGGGAACTGGATGTTTTTTTTCTAATTTTTGTTAGAAAAATTGTTTGAAGATTTATTAGGTATTTATGATAATGTATTGAATTGTCGAATTATCTTATTTTTAGAATAATTAACGCGCGTGGTTGTGGTTGTGTTTGTGCGACGTCATATAGGGAAATAAAGAGCGCTTTGAGCGGATAAACATTTGCCACAAATATTTGTTGTTATCAGTGACGACGAGCATACGTCAAAGATTCTGTCAAATATTTGTTAAATATGGAACAACACAGACGCCGATCATCGAAGACAGATTTATGCGAAAATTCACTTGCATCGTTTAAGTAAAAATATTAAATTGTATTTACCTTTATATCTTCTTATTCAAATTTTTGTCTGTTTTTTTTTTATAAAAAACATTTATTATGAAAATTGCTGTCACATAACTTATAACGTGCTTAAGGACTAGTAGGGTAGGAGAAGCTGGTTGTATAAGGGAAAATGTCTAAGCAGAAATAGCCCTTAATGCATCCTGAAGTTTTTTCCTGGCTACAGCGACGCGATCCTCCTGTCTCTTAATGTCTTCGTCCGCTATGGAAACAGCCTTTAAAGAAAATATATATCAATGCAGTCAGCATCTTCCTCGTGGCAAATCAATGTTTTGGTTGAGGAGCCGCGTATCTTACCTGAACTAAGGGTTGATCCGGATTGAGAAAGACACCGGGGTTCTTTTCAAGGGCGGTTTTCGAGCCCATCTGTCCGGTTACTGGTTGGGAAGATACATGAAGTGCCGTCGCGACGCTTTGCAATAACGTCTCCTCAGTGATGTAGGGCCCTACGGGTTTCAAGGTCTTTGGTAAATCCATGCCGTCGAACTCGTAGCCGTCTGGGTCGCAGGCCCTTAAACCTTCCAAACGTTTCTCCCAGAAGAGCTGGAAGATTGATCAAATAAAAGATTATTTAAAATTCCTGCAAAACAAGAATCTTTGTTCTTTTTTTCACAAAATGTCAATAGCCTTACATGGTATGCGACAAATTGGTCTGGTTGATGTGAGAACGATAAGATTTAAGTTTGACAGGATGATATATAACTTTTGAAACCATTGCATTTAGGACATTTTTTTTACTATTTACATGCACAATTATATTGTGGTATATGAATTTAACACGGAGAACATGTATGAATGTTGAAATTTATTGGACTAAAGGAGTGCAAGGTACATGGCAAGTGAATCTGAGGACAGTCAAACAGCTATGCGGATGGCAGTGATGATGATCGTGCCAAATGGATTTACCTGCTTAGGCTTATCTTGGGAGCCGTGTTTGCTGTCACTTTTTTCAGCTCCTTCCTAAACAAATGAATGATCGGATGGTTGTAACATGTTGGATAATAGGGATGTTTTTCAATTCTTTTAATTAGTACTACTTAAGTGTTTCTTGTTGCAATATTTTTTGTTCACATGAGAATACCATGCAACTTTGTAAAATTGACACTCACATTTAAATTATTCCACAATTGAATAAAGATGACAAATATTGTTTTGGTAGTTTTTCAAAATGTATGTACAATCATTTATCATTGTATTATTGCCATATGAGAGTAATTTGGATGTATTTACTATTTTTGTACATAATATGGGTTAGATTTTTTTATTGTTGATGAACAACATCATTGAGCGTAATATGTCAAAGGCAAAGTAAATACAAATTAAATGAATTATACTCAAATATAATACCCATAATTTTAATTATATTATCAGTAAATAGTTATCAATGACAAAACTTGCCATTACACGTGCGATGATTTAAAACTATAGCGAGCTACATAGTGCATTCTATAAAGAAACAAAGAAGTGTAAAGAATTGTAGACTGTGAATGATTGCAATGTAAAGATTTCTTGAATCCTTTCAATAATTGATTATTACGAAATACCAATATTGTTTAAGAGTCTCAATGCAATATATTTAAATATTAATGAATGAAGATTGTCAATACAAAACTGCACCAATAGACATTTTCAAAATCACCTGTTTAGGCTTTTCTTGATTTCCATGTTTGATATCCTTAACTTTGTCTTTTTGTGTTTTGTAGATAGTTACAGGTTGTTTAAAAATAGATGCGGTCTGTCTGATAGGAGGAACTAACGATGCATCATTTCTGACTCCTCGACTGAAAAGCACAACAATGAAGATGTTGATTAACTGATCACTATCCCATTCATTAACAGAGAACTTCATTTTAAGCACTTCTTCACATTGTACCTGTAGTAATAAACGTCAACCTTTCCAGTGGATGTCAGTTGATTTTGAGTTTTCCTTAACGCCTCGTCCCTCGTCGGCCAATTCGTTGGTAAAGCCGACGGATATTTTTTCTTCTCCACGGACATATTCATCTTGACTATTTATCACAGATACGGAACAGTGTCACTAATTAGTTTATAAAAATTTAACAAGTTCGTTAGGACGCAAGCAATCGTGAACTTTTGGCAGCCATATTGAAACTAAGTTGTTGGTTCCTTAAGTTTCATGGATGGCTGTCGATGTTGATGAGGGCAGCACTTTACGTTGAGAAATAATTTCCTGTTTTATCATGTGAGAAAGTTTATCAACAGATGGTAATGAAGATTTCTAGATATTCTAACAATAATGTGCCAGGAACGTTTGTATGACGTTTATGGGACGTTTATGGGACTTGTAACATCCGCTAGACCTTTTATGGAAATTTATGAAACTTTTGTGCTTTACGATATGTTTCACATATATTATCGTTCCCTGTACGTATCACTTACGTGGCGGAACGACTATAGAATAATAGCTAGTGATGACTACGTTTTAACTAGTTTCTAATTGAAAACTGAAATATCTGTATGTATTGCATATTGTATATGTATAATATATTAAAATTCTCAGTGGACTTGGTTAAAACAAATAACCATCAATCCGCGCGCTTTGCATTGCTAAATAAATTATTGAAATACATAACACTCGCGTAATGGAATCGAGATAAAATCATTTTTATTACAACACAAAGTTCTTATCCACGCTGCGATTCTAGTATGCTTATAAACACTTGAAAATTAAAGAAATAGTAAATAAAAGGAATAAGAATATAATACGTGTTATTCAATTCAGACGTAGCAACTGAAGTTGGTTTTGCCATAAAAATCAGATGGACAGGCTAATTTCAATTGGGTACATTTGACCTGAATAACCCCGTATGTTAATTAAGAGAAACGTGCATCGAATGAAACAGAGATTAATTTTCTTTTCTCTTTCTCTTGCCAAATCTACGTAAAAGAAGTCTGCTTTACTCGTTTCGCAATATTTCAATATTAATCGAAGCAAATTGGTTTCTACTTAACATGTTTTCCTGATTACTGGGAAAGCCAGTATCGAGTCATGATTTTCCTAAGTACATTGCAGCGTCTGTTACTTCCTACAGTAATACAATGCACGCGTATCCATTTATCTATTGATTTGGTACAAACGTCCTAACAACGTCCCTCGGATGTCTTATGGATGTCCATAGAACTTTGTTTGCCATCCGATATAGTTTATAACGCCAGCATTATAATTTCTGATGATGAAATAACGTAACGCCTCTTGTATACGACACGAGGAGAATACTTTCTTGAGAATTTTATTATTCGATGATTTCGCAAGTGACGCGCGACGTAGAAGCTTCATTATCAATGACCACTGACTCTTGATTTTGTGAGTAGTTGCGACGATTCGTGAAATATCAATTAGCAGCTGCGGGATATCACGCCGTGATGAAATATATCATGGGAAATAGTTATAAAGACCGATAACATAGCTGACCCTTTTAAAGTGGTCGGAGTAAGACTTTCTTGGTGAGTGCGATATCGCATTTTTATTTGTTTCCAGTTTATTACGTTTTTGACAGAGAACGGCCATTAAAATAGACGATCGCAACGCGGGAACTGACCAGTTCTCATTTAACGATTGGACAGCCATAGCCGTAGCGATTTTATTAAAAATTAATCAAAGCATTTTCGATTCGTTTCAAGGCTCAACCGTTAATTTTGAAAATTGAAATAATTTCAAATTCATTCCTCGAGGCCGCAGAACAAAATGTACGGAAAGGCAATTCCACGATCCGTCCATAAAGAAGGGCTTGAATCCAATCCCAATGGATCTCCACCAGATAAGGTGAGTACTTTTTTTACAATTAACATATTAAATATATTTATTTACGTAAATCAACAAATTAATGCGTCTCTCTATACTCATAAATGTAATTGAACTTAGTTAAGTGTATATATGAATATTGGAAAAATTACGTATCCGGCATTTTATGAAGATCTTGTTTTATTTATGCGCATTTATTCTCTAATTCGCAAAGTAATTAATCCAATTAATATATAGTTGATAATAATATATATATATATTCGTAAATATACTTTGTGTATATACCCAATGATAATTTACTGCCTCAAGAAGATGATCGATACGTGATATATTCATTCGCGCGATTTCCCAAGCTATTCAAAAGAAGCAAATTTTATTGCGAAATGAAAAAAAGAAGGAAACGACCAATTGCGTTGTTTGCAAGAGCAACAGAACATTATTATTCATTTCCACTTGCACTCTTTTCATGATCATCTACTTCAGAGTGAGAAACCAGTTTCGCGATAAACAGAAGAAGTCATTGATATGCAATGATAATATAGCCAAGCGAATGAAATGGGGAGACTGGTTTTTCAACAAGCCATACACAGCGACTTTCAAAATACGTACGTCGACGTTATCAAGAACAAAGTCACTGTAAAAAAAATTGAGAAAAACAACAATTAAGACAAACAGTAATTCATTCACGTAATAATGATTTTATGCCATTACAATGATCCTATATGATACTGATTCGCAATTAATTTGCATTGGCATGTCCCATTTGCATGTCCCGTTTGCGTAAACCTGTAGATTTCATAATTGTGCATCCAGGATAAGACGAGATGCTATATTTTACAGTTGCATCAAATTGCACCAGTGTCTACGTATAAAACTGCATCTTGTAGTCAGGGAGAAAATCAGTGTAAGACAAAATTCAAAGAGGCAGGTTGTCGTTCGCGAAAGTGCATTAATAATAATAATAATTATTAAATTATTGACAGTACCATACAGAAACATCAAAATGTCCAATATCAATAAGTCATGCGAGAAGTTCAATGAGGTAAGCGAATTTTCCAGCCTCTAAAATCACGTTGATTGGGGGAACATTTTTTTTTGAAAATAACATTTAGAAAAATTTCAAACTCTATATACGGTCACTTAACTTCATTGCTAACACGATTGATACTAGTGACTAATGAGTGATATGTTTTCGCATTACTTAATCTAATAGGATTAATTGAAAAATTATCAAATCGTTTACGAGTGCTAAATTTTTTATTTACCCCACTACTGCAAAAACTCTACCACTTTATATCTACTGATCATTAGAATACGCAATCGGTAAATTTGCTGGGAATGATCTGTGATTAGTATGGAGTAATTACTGAGGCTTATCTCTAGGAAATTAATTTATTTTTGATAATTGAAATATTTTGGGAGCTTGCGCGTGCAAGATGATTAGATTGCTCAAGTCACGTAAGCAAAATTTAAGATGATTTGACCTTATATATATGTGTATATATATATGTAATAAGGTACATGAACATGTTCGAAAATGATCTAATGTTCATTATATTATAAAAAATCTTTTTAATTATAAGTATACAGCGTCTCACGCAGTATAATACCTGTAAGACATTCACGGGACGTCTATGGGACATTCGTAGGACGTTTATGGTGTTTTGGTATTTTTCGATGAATGATTCGGTTGCTAAACAATTATTATGAATCACTGAATAATAATTTAAGTCATTGTAAAGAGAAAATAACAGATTTAGTCGGTACAGACAAAATTATTCCATCAGATAGTTATCATAGTAAGGAATTTATATTAAAAAAAAAATTATATAACTTTTAATGGACTACTGTTTGTATCGGTAGGAAGCATAATCAATTTTACCACAGCATCCCACCATTTGGCAGAATGTTTATTATCTCCCTCAATACCGAATATACATTTCATCAGCTTCTCTTTGGTGAAATCTACGCAATTGACTTCATCATACAAGGACATCCTTTTTGTTATACGTGTGATTGAACGGTGCTACGATATTGCGAATGCAGGACCTTGACGCGCGAAAATTAGTGTCATAACAAAAATATATCCGGTCGTGAGAACACAAGAAAAATGATAAAGATACAATAAAAAATTTGTACGAAGATATAAAAAATATTTCAAGAATATTAATATGCAAATTGGAAAAGCAGTTCTAGAAACGTATAATTTCGAGAAATTCTAGAACGTGGCAATAATAACGTATCAATCAATGGCGTCGTAGCGACAAGAAGGAAACTGCCAATTATATAGTTATTAGAAGAATAAAAAAACGGAAGAAAAAACAGAAAATATTTTTCTTTTGCCGTACGTTTACCTCGTGCAATTTTTATGTTATGTTGCATCATATCTATCCGGTTCGATCCCGTTATACGAAAATTGATGACGATGACTGTCATTCTGTTTTACCGACTGATCCGATAAAAAGAATGCTTACGACCAGATATTACGATATTTTGTTTGTATGTTATTCGCGAAAAAAAATTCCGCGAATCCTTTCGAACGGGAAAGATCTGTGACTCTGGGTTATGGGTGGTGGAAACAGAACGTCTGTGACAGAAGGGAGAGCCTTATATAAATCATGTCTTCGATTGGATCGAGCTAGTTTTGATTTATTAGCGCTGCGATAGATACGCGTACGTTATATTTTTTAATCGGTGCATATCGATTAGAATATAATCAGTGAACGATTTATAATAATAAAAAATAATTTTGGGCATTGAATATAATTGATGAAATTTAATACAAACAGTATGGCACCATCTCAAGTAGTGGAAGACGTAAGAATAATTGATTAGTATAAAAAATAGTGATTATTAAAGTTTATATAAATTACAAAAAATTATCTTCTTAAGTAATTGTTTGAAAGTTTTATTCTCCGTGAGATTTTAATTGAATTTCTGGTGACGTTAATACGCACTTGTTTAACTGTTGTTCCCCTTTTTGTGTTTTTTAGCCAAAACTCATGGATGGCGGAAATTACATACGGGAAGGTCGAGATTCCGCGAAAAGTACGTGTCTCATTTTTTCCCCAAAAGACACGGACGAAGTGGGAGCTCTTAGCCGATACTTACAACTTTTTGCTGTACGTGTAAAATGCGAAAGAAATGTAATATTTTTTGGAATAATTCAAAATTTACGTAACAATGTATAATTATCTTTTAGAAACACGAGGTAAACTTATTGCACATCGAGTCACGCAGTTCGCTGCGTCAAATGGCCGCTTACGAGTTTATGGTGGAATGTGCACCAGGTGGAAACTTGGGTGCCGCCATTGAATCACTGCGAGAACAATGCAGTTACTTTTCAATTATTTCAAGGTAAAAAATCTTTTTTCTCAATTTCAATTGCCGATTTCAATTTCAATATTCACGGAGGTTCTTGTGACTCGCAGAAATCATAAGGACAACATGGGTACTGTACCATGGTTTCCACGAAGGATACGAGACCTGGATAAATTCGCTAATCAGATTTTATCTTACGGTTCGGAACTAGATAGCGACCATCCTGGTTTTACCGATGGCGTTTATCGCGCAAGAAGGAAATATTTTGCCGACATTGCATACAATTATAAACAGTAGGTATTCGATTGATAACCAAAGCCAAATGAATTAGAACTGAAACGTAATACCTTTTTTCAATCGTATCTTCAGCGGCGAGCCAATTCCAAGAGTGAATTACACACCGGAAGAAGTGGCAACGTGGGGTGTTGTTTTTCGAAAATTAACCGAATTGTATCCAAAATTCGCATGCAAGGAGCACAATCACGTTTTTCCGTTACTCATTGAAAATTGTGGCTACAGAGAGGACAACATTCCTCAACTTGAAGATATATCACAATTTCTAAAAGGTATGATCGATCTATATATATTTTAAAAAATAAGATGACGATAATACGGTTATAATTTTTTCATGATTTTCTTCGTCGTATTTTTTAGACTGTACTGGATTCACTCTACGACCAGTAGCCGGCCTTCTTTCTTCCCGTGACTTCCTGGCTGGTTTGGCCTTCCGCGTATTTCACAGCACGCAATACATAAGACACAGTAGCAAACCTTTCTACACACCGGAACCGGATGTCTGTCATGAGGTCCTTGGTCACGTGCCCTTATTCGCGGATCCAGCATTCGCACAATTTTCTCAGGTCATCGGTTTGGCATCCCTGGGTGCACCTGACGAGTATATAGAAAAATTAGCCACGGTAAACAAATACAATATTTTTGTATACAAATTTTCAGTGTCTGTTGTTGAGTGAACAAAGGAAATATTATATCTCGACGTGGTAATTGCAATAATTATTGTTGATCGAT
This sequence comes from Pachycephus smyrnensis, assembly GCA_030142225.1. NCBI lineage: Eukaryota > Metazoa > Arthropoda > Insecta > Hymenoptera > Cephidae > Pachycephus > Pachycephus smyrnensis. The sequence goes on from JARQST010000343.1 coordinate 86,122, forward strand.
TGTATAAATTTTGTAAATATCAAAAAATTAATTATTAGTCTAAGCACACTGTATTACCTTACTCTGTTATTTAGTGTTGTATGAATGATTCTTTTCTTTCAGTGCTTCTGGTTCACCGTGGAGTTCGGTCTCTGCCGACAAAACGGCGAACTCAAGGCTTACGGTGCTGGTCTTCTGTCGTCCTTTGGCGAACTGGAATATAGTTTAAGTGGAAAGCCGGAATTGCGGCCTTTCGAGCCGGCCAAAACGGCCTTGCAGAAATATCCTATTACGGAATATCAGCCGGTTTATTTTGTCGCGGAGGACTTCGAGGACGCCAAAGAAAAGATGATGTGAGTCGACGAGATTTTTCTCGTATGTAGGGTAATTTATTTCAAACTTCGAAGTTGGCTGTAGCTTATTATTCAAAGAAAACCATACATTTGGAAGAAAGCCTCATGATGGCGCGATTGGGACGCGGAAACGTTCGACAATTGATATCGTGGAGTACAGATTCAAATTTCAATAGTGTGAAAACAAGTATTTGTGATAACATATCAAAAAAATGATGGTTTTCATTACAAGCGAATGTCTCTCTTAACCACTTTTTTTGGTTCAAAGGGTACGACTTGGTAAGGAATAAGCCACAGCTAAATTCGCCATTTGAAATACAGTGGAACCTCTCCAATTTTAAGTACCGTTCATTTTTTAACCTGAAGACCTCTCAATTTTTAACTTCCCCTCGAGCTGAGCTCTCCCACTATGCTGCGATTTCCACCAATCAGGGCCGCAGTGCGCAGGACTTAAGCGCAGTAGAGTTCTTTCTTTATCCATACACGCCTACCTGTGCGCAATAAAAGACGCATGCGCAGATACGAAATGGGCGGAGTTTAGAGGTAGGGAAATCGAGAGTGGGGACTCAAGGCCAACTTAAAATTTGAGAGTATCACGGTCCCGACTGGTTAAAAAATGAGAGGTTCCACTGTAAGTCAGCTTGTATAATCACATTCATTGTTGTTGTTTCCCCCCTCTTCTTTGTTTCTTTAATTCTTATTATTTGTTCGTTATCAAATCCTCAAACGCGTCAATGTTTGATGTGGAAATGAACGTAAGATAATATCAAGTTTTTCGTTTTTGGATCACAGTCGTAATTGTTTGTTCCATATTTTGTTGTATCATTCTTACGCCATTGTGATTGTATTGCGATTATCTTGTTATTCTCGTATCTCCTGCTAACGTTTATTTACACTTCTTATGTAATGATTACAGTAAATTCGCACAGACCATCCCAAGGAAGTTTGGGGTTAGATACGATCCGTACACTCAGAGTATCAACATAATCGACAGTAAGCATCAGATTGAGGATCTCGTTAATAACGTAAACCAGGAAGTTCAGATCCTTATGGATGCCTTAAGGAAGCTGAAACAGTAAGTGTCGGAGTTAGTTTATTAAATTTAAATTTTTCCTTGAGCCGGGACTGAATATTTTAAATGTTTATATATGCTTGGCACGTATGACAGAAAGTGATAAGTGTAATTTATGAAGGAAGAGAAAGAAAAAAAATATGTGACAAACCAAAAAATTGTTAGCTTAATGAAGAATTGAACATTTTTAGTAATTTGTATTCGCTATAGAGAAGCAAGTCATCTAGTTCCATGGCTTTCGTTGAACAGCTAAACTGCAGAATACGATTCCCTCTTGCAGTGAACTGCGGATTGTATAGTTTCTTTTAAATGGGTTGTGTTTGAAAGGAGTCGTATTCTGCAGTTTTACCTGTTGAACTTTTAATGTTTACACTGTTAACGTTATCGTGGTTAATTTGATAAGTAATTAATATAGAATACATTAGAAGTTTCCGATGAGTGTTACAAGTATCAGACAGATCATATCTTTTCTTTGGCGAAGGATATGTTAGATTATTGTATAACAATGATTTTTTAAATGGCATTGACAAGCTCACACGTAACCGTTTCTAAGGAAATTGCACATTCTTCACTTTATTCATCAAGTTGCAGGTTTATGATTCACTTTTATGATTAGTTTAAGAAAAAGAAAAGATTCATGATAACACATCGGTAGTCATCAACAGTGTATTAGTATAGGATAATAATTGTAAATAAGTATCGTGTTTCATAATAAAATAATAATGTCTTCTTACAAACTTTTCATAATTTTCTTTTGTACGTGCTTAAATTTTAATGCCACTAATGCAAATTTTCTGGGAATTTCATAATTCAGTTGACCGAACAATTTATTTTTGCAACGGTAAAGTATACAAAGTACTAATAGTTGACCCTGGAAGTTTTGTTACAAAAAACAAGTAAGGCATTTAAATTGTTCAATGGCATTATCGATTCTGATGTTAAATCAGAGATTTCAAAGACATTCTTTCAAATATCCTGTTTATCCATATTGGATCATACACTCAGGGACGCACAACCAATGATTCTATGAAATTTATATTCTAAACTATATATGTACCCAGTGAACACAATATTACATGTACTGTCCTTGTTAGTTGTAATTTCCCACTAGTTGTCATGCCATCAATATAACAGCTTTGTTACGTTGATGTTATATAGCTGAGTGCGAAATAACGATTATCCAGTATGTTATATATAACAGTGCGTCTGTTGGACATGTAGCACTGATATTGGCACATGCCTAGAGCCACCTGACTATTTCCCAAAATGAGGGCCCTCCCCAGTGTTTATGGCCCTTGATAAGAGGTCGAACATGGTAAGAGACAGCAATTTGTTGTAAAATGATCGATTCAGTTCTATCATGTATATATTGTACATATAAATTTATATTTCCCAAAATGAGGGCCCTCTCCAGTGTTAATGGCCCTTGATAAGAGGTCGAACATGGTAAGAGACAGCAATGTGTTGTAAAATGATAGATTCAGTTCTATCATGTATATATTGTACATATAAATTACAACATCGCCTTAATAACAAAATATACTATTTTGTGTTATCGCCTAGATAAATACATAAATAGATTAACCACTTCCTTGATTTGCCTGAGGTAATTCAGGTGTATATAATTAATGCAAAAACATACAAAAAGACAATTCGCGTTTTTCTTTTCTAAGATGGCACTGATATGATTAACTACGTTGCTGGTATTAATTTATACGCTTTTTATGGAATAGGTACTCGACTAGTTTCACCTAGTAACATATAAAATATACAAGCTCGATTTTTTCTCTTCCAGTATCATTAAATCTATCGATATTTCACAGTCGGTGAGAACTAACGTATGAATTTCCTCGTTTGAATTGTACATAACAAAATATCGATAATTTTTATTTTCTAATTATTATTTGCAGTCGATCGATAAATATAAAAATTGAAGCACTTGAAGAATTTACTCAAAAATTTAAAGGCTATAAAATAAAAATTCGTGCAACAATCGTCGTTTCAACGGTGGCATTTCTAACGCTTAGAATATTTAAAATATTTTATACATTTTTTGGATATGCAAAGCTAATTAATTGGTACAATGGAGACGGAATGTCTACTTAGGAATGAAAGTTATAAGGAGAACACGAGTCCTGAAACTAGCTTTTGGATTATTTAAATAAATCATAGAACTTATGAGACAAATTGCCCTTCGAAAATAATTGTGTAATGTCTTTTGGAATGTCAACTTCAAGAATATGCCTAAGTATAAATATATTACGTATATATTGTCAGTAGTTAATGTGCTATATTCTGAACGTGGCGAATAATTTGGTCTGAGATTCTAAAAAAAGATTTACACATTTACTATCGTCCTTGATATGACGGAGGGACATTTCAATTCATTAAGATAGGGCTATACTCCATTCATGTACATATATATATACTCTATTTGTAAACACGATATAAACTTTATCAGGAGATAACTTTCACATTCACGACATTCATCTCAAATTCTTCACTGTTACTTTAAGTGCTAAGATTGCACCAGTACCTTATCGTCTGTAGGTCATAAGGTTCACGATTAACAATCATTTAAGAATGCGAATGAACCGCAAACATATTTGCGCGATTACAGCCACATAGAAATTTTACACACTCGAACAGTCACTTTGGTCCTCTTTACCAGAAAACACGAATAAAAAGTTTAACGAATAAACCCCTACTCCTAGATCTTAATTTCACAGAAATTACACAGTTCTGATAATTGTCTTAGAATAGTATTAGATCGATGCAGAAAAAGATCAGACTTTCACCATATTGCGAAACGAATCCAAGATCCATACCATCAGTGCTCATCGATCACAGGTATTATTTCAAGTGTTTTCTTCTGTTTTTGAATCTCTATTGTGCATTACCTGGAGGCTGCATAGTTGTATAAACAGTTTCTGTTGGTTGGTACACTTGAAAAGACATAATCGACGCCTGCTCATTCTCCTGCTGACTTGGTTGTTGTTGTTGCTGTTGATTCACTTGGCTCTGCTGTTGTCGCTCTTGTTGCAAACTTAGAATCATCGGCTTCATATTCAAAACATTTGTACTGGAACTTGACGAAGCTGTTGTAACTGAAAGAGGGTGTGACAAGCGTTCAGGAGGAACCAGTGGTACGGAAAGAGTAATTGGTACAGGAAGCACATTTACTCCTTGAATACCAGATGACGTCAGTCTTTCTGTGGAATTACTGGTAACACTGATACACTGATTAGCCTGAGGAGATGTTGTGTAAGTTGCATAGGGCATGGTAACCTAAGATAAAATGTTTCATATGAGCATTCATAAGTAAAACACAATTATAATATTACTTGGAATCTTCCTTATTGCATCTCGAACACTCACATTAGATAATGGTGAAAGAATTCCATATCTTGCTATAAATAATTGTTCCGATACTCTCCTGAGCTCCTCTTGTTGGTGTACAATCAACTGTTGCAACTCTTCGTGCTTACGCTGCAGTTCATCCTGAATTTGATTCTGTGCCGGAGTCATAACTATACTTTGCTGATGTATTAGCTGTGGAAAGTTTAAAAAATTTTAACACTTTCTTTGTTTATGACTTTTGAAAATGATATTTTACCTCTGGCATTTGTAATGGTGAGATTATAGGTGGTGCTATTGTCGCAAATCCAGCCGATACTATTGGCTGAACCGGTATGGCTGTCATATACTGAGGCCTGTCCAACAGATTTGAATATGATTGATTTACTTCCGGTTTTCGATGATCTTCCATTCTTTGCATTGATTTTGGGGTGATGCTTTGAATTGAATTCGTCCTGAAGTGAGAGCTGTGAGTTTGCTGCGACTGCTTTGAGCATTGCGACTCAGCAGAGATTGTCGTCGTCACCGATTCCCTGCCTTGTTGTCGTGGTCCGGGACTGACTGTGACGCATCTTGATGCCTTGGATGAACT
>JARQST010000343.1:91574-103091 GCA_030142225.1 Pachycephus smyrnensis
GTCGTCGTCACCGATTCCCTGCCTTGTTGTCGTGGTCCGGGACTGACTGTGACGCATCTTGATGCCTTGGATGAACTTGATGACCAGGATGGCGTTGTCACATTGCTGGGGTACGACGTAGTCACCTTATAACGAATAATCCTAGATAGAGCATTCTTGCAATCTTTATAACTACAGGTGTTTTCTTGGCTTTTGACAGTTAGATTTTTTATTTAATTTTAGGTACCTGTTGTTGATGATTCTTCGATGGTAAATCGACGACATCACGTTCTGGACAGTTGTCAATTACTTCTGCATTTTTATGCAATGACTTTATAACGTCTATGTAATTGACGACTCGATGAGTACATACAATAAATTCTGGTTTTGAGTTCCATTGATTGTATGTTATATAGAATCTGGTCTGAAGCCAAATCCATTGTTGACCCTTGGTGAGAAATCGATAATAACACGAGGTCCCTTCGCCCTTTTGCATCACTAAAAGAATAAAACACCTCAGTTCATATTTTTGGATTTTCCTTAAAATTGTTTAACAGAATTTTATAGGGCAGTTTTTCCATTATTCCATCTAATTTAACAGATTTTTAAATCGACTTACAAGACTCATGACAAATTACGACTTTATCCAAGTCGTCGATATGATAATAGTCATAACCGGAAGTTCCAAGTACTTCAAACGGTAAGTATCCTATGATTGGCGGAGCTCTGTGATCCAGGAACAAGAATTTCCACTCCAGGCTATGCCTCGACGTGAATTCGGATTTACTATTGTCCACCATTGACAATTCGCGAATGAGTTGTGGCGTCTGAAGGCGGCCTGTGCCTACGAAAACTAATCTAAAGAGAAACCAAGAAATAAGAAAAATTAATATAAATATTTTACAGGCCTTTCCTTTAATCCTTATTCATAATAAAATAAATACAAGACGAACTTTGAATCAGTTCCTTGACCACCACTGTACTGGCTACCAGGTACCAAATTATCTACACCCATCTCGGTATCAGATCCTAGAAATATAAGGAACAATTCGAGATTTTTAGCAAAATTAAATTTTAATCAACTATTAAAAAAAAGGGATCACACTTACGAAAATATCCAATAAACTGAACGAGTTCGTAAACTGCTTCATCTTGAAAATCTAAGCCTCCCCGTTTTATATGGCAAGTGAAGGTTATTTGATTATCTACAAATGAAAGGAGTAAGGGGTGGTTTGTTAAAAAAAGAAAATAAAAATTTCATTTATAGCTGAACTTTTATAAAATTACCTTCTCTATTGCCACCCTGCTCCACAGGGTTGTCATGGTTTATCAGGATGCTGTAGAGCTGTGCCTGATCATCCTGATAAGTTATTTCATAAATAGTGGAATTCGATAGTTCACTGGGAAGATACCCAAGAAGAGATGTGACACTTTCAGATGCATAATAAATACGTCCATCCGATGAGAACACCATAATGAATCCATCCAATGCCTGCAGGCAAATTAAAGAGGTCACATAAATTTTAAGGGCTCTATACACTATATCTATTCAGGCCATAAGATTAGTTTTATTTTTAAAGGGCATATATCCTTATGGTTTACGACTATTAATAAAACAGAAGTAATATGTAGAACGTGATACGCCAAATACGTCGGGGACATTCTATGGACGTTTTATGGACATGATAAACAAAATAAAATGCATTCCTACCTCAAGGATGAGATGGGTGAATTCTTCATTGGAGAGGAACGAGGGTTTCCAATTTTCTTGTATCTCGTGAACTCTGGATCTCACGGCAATTTCTGTAAAATAGATTTAAAAAATGTATTTTTCTTAAAAACTGTCTGTAAAATTTTTTCATTCAATTAGTCTCATAGAATGCACTTACCATTATGATTTTTCAAAAAGAGTATTGTCGACTTTAGTACCGTCGACTTGTCCATTTTTCTGGTATTTGAGTTCACCATACTGCCTAGCTCGTTCACCAACATGTTAAACTGATCCCTGCGTTTTTTCTCGCTGAGATTCCGTGATTTTCTAAAAAAAAAAAAGAAAGTGTCATCCGTTTGAGTCCCTCGTAGATTGGCAACACCCGCGTTATAAAAATCATTTTACAAACTTGCTTTGAATCGTAAACTCACCGTTTCGTATCATCCTTATCATCGATGTCATCATCCATCGTTTCACTGAAATAAGAAACGAGGATTTTATTGTGCGCAACTTTGTTGATTTTTGCTGATTCCGAAATACGAGGCTCGTGCGAATAAAACGTCTAAACTCTGTTCTTCCTATTTTTTTAACTTTCAATGTACATTTCATCTGTATTCTAAGAAAACTAAACAGTTAGTATAGTTTTCGAAATGCTGTAAAGAGTTTTACAGGTTCTGATATTTTCGTCGCGTTTAAGAAAGATTTTGAAATTTGAAAATATTTCGAAAAATTTGAAAAATATATTATTTTCCTCTACCTCGGTGCGGCATATACTATTTTTTAATAACAACCAATTGATTAAATGATACTGAGAATGCATTCAAATCTATTTATATAAGAAACAAATGCTTACGTCACGCGCAATAAAAACCAAAAATAAATTTCGATATTTGAAGTTCGCGTTTTACGTAAAAATTATTCAGAGATAGTTATATTTTCGTAATAATTAAATCACCAATTGCGCTTATCGATAATGATTATAAATCATTCTAATCAATTTTATTTCTTAGTGCTCCGTTTGAAAATGCGAAATTCAATTTATATATTGATGATATAATGATTAACGTTTAACTCCATAGAGGCGTAAACTCATTGGATTTTGTATCGTCACGTGTTCACGGGCCGAAAATTTGGCACGTGTATATTATTATCATAAAGACAATAAAGCTTTGTTTTGCTAATTGAATACAACGCACGATACAATGGAAGAAGAATAAGATGAATTTCCTGTACATTGAAATTATGGCAAGTGGAATTGGAGCAATTGAACCCATTGTTTGGCTTCGGGATAAACGAAACATGTTTGCTATTCGCAGGAAATAGTTTATTAGCTACTAAAAATGAAAGAATTATTCATAAAATAGTATTGATAAGTAAAATCGGATAAAGTATATACTGGGTGTCTAGCGATTGACTGAAATTGCCAAAAGGTCTTATCTTCTCGGACAATAATGTCCAAAAGTTGTCTTTAAGACGTCTAGTAGGACAGAAATTTTGACAGACGGATTTTGATGATGATTTTTGTACACTGAAAATAATTAAGTTTCATTTCATACTCTTTCGTAACGATCTAGAAATATATTAATTTATGCATTAGGAATGAATATTAATATTACTCGGCATGTCAATTAGTTTCTATTGCCCGAACTTGAAACCTCATTTTTTTCAGTGTATGTGTTGTCCGGGTTCGTGATGAATAGAAAAGATGAATTTTGAAAAGATTCTTTGTGATTAGGCTCAAAACCGAAGTTATCGACCAATAATTTGGATTAAACCTTATACGTAGAAATGAAGCCGTTGGGTTCCCTAATTACTATTTCATACAGGACAAAATGCGCCTAGAAAACATCTGAGGGACATCTTTAGGATGTTGATGGTGTGAGGGACGGTAATCCTCAGTATCATCACTTTATATATGTAAGGGGAACCCTGTGATCCCTGTAAGGAAGATGAAATGATCCTCCTTTACTGAATCGTCAATTTTTACAAATTGTTGAAAAGGTTAAAACGGGTAAAAAGATTTTCTTGTTAATCGTATCAAAAAATTTTATCTTGAATATAGATAAGAACAAAAAATGTATGACAATACAAGAAATATTCTAGCAAGTCTGTTTTTTCTTTGTCTTTAAGTTAGGTTACGTTAAATGGAATACTAATGCAATAAAAATGATTTTGAAAATAAAAAATGGTTCGGTTCATTTTTCAATCGTCACCAACAAAACGAATATCACATGTCGCTTAATGTTTTCGATAATTTCCGTTGTAAGTTTAATCACTAAAAATCCGTTTAGATGACTTTTTCTTTAAAAAATAAAATTCCATACGAAATTTCATCAAAATCTTTGATCATCAAGATCTCCGTAGGATCATTTCCGTAGATTATCCCTCGATTAGATTCACCAATACGTGTGGTTCTAGTAGCATACAGATGTTATGATAATTTAATATCGATAGAACATCCAAACAATATCAATTCAAGCATTATGGATAATAAAATCGACGTCGAATTATATTCCAAATAAAATATACAGTGGTCGGTAGAATCAACGTTGTTATGAAAACTATCAAGCAAATCATCTCGATGACTCCAAAGATCCCTTCTGTTTCGCTATATATAAATTCAGTAAAGAAAAGCATATAGACACTGCATAACGGTCGAACGTCTTATAGTGGACATTCAAGGGACATCAAGTGCTGTGATTTATCATTTAAGAAAAAATAAACTGAAAGTTCAAGAAAGAAGACAGAGAAGCATAAAGTAAAGAAGACAAAGAAAAAAGATAATAAAAAAAGAATAAAAGTAAATTCCAACAATTAATCTCTGCAGGCGCTTTTGATTAAAATAGATATTAAATAATCTACTTCGTTTTTTTCTTATTTCATAATGCGCGAACATTGAATGACGGCTAAGGACATGATCTCCTAGGACTTACTCCGAATGACGAGTCGAACCTTTTCTAATGAAACTCGTCATTGTAGCAACAAGTTCAACCACTTTTCACGAGAGCGTAATTATGTATATCGTGTTCGTGCGTGATAAAATGGACGTCGCGATAAACGTCATAATCGACCCAATAACACTATTGCATTTTTTCTTCACAATTCTTCAATCGTAATGTCGTTCGACAGCCGTGCAATCTTTTACTGTGGCGTCCCGTTCAATATTGATGCTATTGGGTCACCGGAAATTCAAACAGAATTACGGAATTCAAACTGAAGTCCTCGTTATTTTTTTTTTCGTTTATCGAGGCTTCGGCCTCCTTGGAGTATCAGCCGATAAATACTCGTGTCTAAGATGCACTGTTAACAGCGAATGCACTTGGAATGACTGGAACATGAATAAACTTAGAGAGGAACAGCAGTGCCAACATGATTTTCGCGATGTTGCCAATAACTTCGAATTGTCAAATGTCACTAGGACGCCATTTTCAGAATTGCCTCCCGTGAATTTCTCTCTACTTACCTTTTGTCTCACGGTATACCGACCCAGATAACACGCTGGCGCCACTGAGGCTCCACTGTGAAACCCACATAGAATTAACTGTGTAAAATTGTTCCCTGTAGAGTTGGGTGCTACCCAGAGTTGGGTGCTACTCAAAGTTGGGTACCACCCAGAGTTGGGTCCCAATCCCAGGCTCGCGTGCCCTCAAAACCCGCCGGTAAGATACCTAGTCCATTTACCTTCAGTCAACCCTATCACGAAGACTCGCGTATCATCTGAAAAAAGTCCTTACGAATCGATTCCTGTACGTCCCTCTCCTAACGTTACGTACAGATGGCAGCACGTATACCTGAAACCATCATTCAAAATGATCCGTAAATACTGTCACAGGTTCTCGACTCCATTCATACTAATCCAAAAGAAGTATGAATAAAAAAGATAACTAATCAATAAAACAAATTTTATAAATAATTCAACGAGGCTGACAGAAAAATATCATAAACCTTATTAACAAAAAATATAACCTATTTCTAATACCATAAAAATATCATTTCTAAGCATACCTATTACTCGTAATTAATTTTTGAAAATACAACGAGAATCAGCACAAAATTAATTAACAATATACGTTGTAGAACGATCCAATGAATTACATTTGTCATTCCTAACCAACTTTTTCACGCGTTGATCAAAGAACACGTGGTGTTTACGTAAGTTCAATGAAAATAATTGGACAAAGGCGATTCAAGTAATTCCATTCCGTATTGCGCTCCTATGAAATATCCTTTGGCGTATACGATACAACCAACTATTATTTCCACGTCATATTATATGTCAGATATATTCCGTGCGAATTTCATTCCGCGCAGCGTACAGTCAGCTGATACCGTAATGCACTCACCCAACCCAACCTCTACCCGTAACAATTCTCATATTACTATCGCACGTACATCTCTGATGTTTGATTTAAAACTGTTTGAAATCACGAGCGTTCAGATAATATTTAACAAATGAGTAATGTTATCATTCTTGGTCAATGGCCGAATGTGTCTTGGGCATTTATCGATCGCAGCTCCTCTACCGGCTGCCGACGAACTAAAATCATCTGTTTCGCGTTCCCGATGATTTAGTCATCGATCTGATGAAACTCTGCACCCCCCACGGCCTGTCACTAATTACTCATTAGCCGTCAGTACGTTAACGATCACTCGAGCGATATCATGCATCTGCCAAAGTGCTGTCTGACTATCGTAACGGTAAGTGAGATTGTGAATTTCTTGATGAATTTTTGCAAAAAAGCTTGAAAAATAATTTTTGTAAGATTAAAAAAAGAATAGTTCTTTCCTTTTTGATCAAAATTATTTTTTGTCTTTTAGATTCTATTAGTGAAGGTCAGAGGAAATTTGTTAAATTATCAAGAGGAAAGTGCCGAAGATTCTTTGAGGCAGACCGACAACTCCACTCCGTATTGGGAATATATTTTAAGGGAGTTTGTATTCAAAACAATCTCACCACCTCCACCAGCTAACAATGCCCTGTATCGTCGATTGTTAGAAGCGCCATTTTACTCCGGACCACTTCCGGCACTCGCTGATCAGGATTCGATAATTTTATCTCGAGGCGACGTCTTCTACCTACCAAACGGACAGTGGATTCTTTGTCAAGAGAGTTGCACGAACTGTCAAGTTTGTACGGAGCAAAGCAATCCGACGGTAAAATGGACGTTGAGAAGAGTGAAGCGTAAAGAATCATTGAGCAAAGCCAGATACGATCTTCAATTAACGATCATACCCCAGGTTGATGAGAGTTATCACATGAAGAATCTCTGGCCACGTACCTACGTCTACGTGACGACATTGAACGAACAAGAGAAAACAGATTTTCAAGAAAAATCATCAGATTCCGTAAATCCGTACAGCATCACTGGTCCACGTAAAATTGTATCCGAAGAAAATTCACAGAATATCGTTACCGACGAGGAAGCTGAAGATGGAGCATTTTTATCTTCGAAAAAAAGTAGTACAAATTCCGAAATGTTACCAAGTACCGAAGTGAAAGAGGATGCTGAGAATTCGGCCGTTGGTCCAGAATCGAATCTTCTTAAGGAGAAAATTGAAGATGATTCTACAGATCCGAGATATCTGCGCAGAAATGTTTACGGGAGGAGACATCGGTCCCGGGATAAACCTTCAGGTCATCCTGGACCGCTGACCCTCTTTCAGCCTCCTGGATTATTCAATGCATCCGGTCCAATCGAATCTGACGTGGATTCCGCGAATCCGCGTGTTATACTGGGAACTGATCAGCGAGGACAGAAGCACCTGGTGCACATAGTACCGGGTGATGATAAATCTGTAAACGGTACCGGGGAATCGTACGGTGATGAACCGATGCAGATGACTGTGGTTGATAATAACAATAACAATGATCGCGTCATTAGTACAAAGGATAACGATGATTTTGCTTTGAAACATCCCACGTACGATAAGGTCGTCAGGAAAGTATTGGATTCATTGAACAGTCATCGAGTGGCGATAGAGAGCTTTTTTGTAGCGAAGGACAAGGATGATGATTTGGGAAATGATTTGTCAGTTAATAATGCGAAGTCGAATGAATTACGAAAGAGAGATGATTCTGCTTATTACTTGACTACGGAATCGTATAATAATGATATGAATGATCGTGAACGATCGACGATCGTTAATGATTGGAGGAGTGTCATTGATCGTGACAATGATAGCATTGGTGATTATCAACATTACGAAGTACCAGATGCGGCTGACTTTAGGGCGGAGAATCAAATGATTTTTGAAAAAGAACCGATCGTCAGTCCGGATCATTTCATGGAATCAGCGAATAAAGATACTGACGAGATTACAATGACGGAACCTAAAGATTATGATGATAATTTTCAAAGATTCATGACGCATCAGCAATACTCGTATCCAACCGGAAATTCCAATTGGACGGATTCGAAAAATTTTGAAAAACCACGCATGCGCACTTCGTCCAATCTTTTAGGAAGAATCATGGGTCACGACCATGATAACGCTACGGATTTTTTACGTCGTGATAACAAATTTGTATATTAAACAAAAAAAAATCCAAAATAAAATCCTCCACCATAAAAAAATTCACCTAACGTTCGAACCCCCCGATAGTGCATTTACGAATTTTGTTTATTTCAGGTATACGATTATGTAAGAAATAGGGGTAGGTAAGGGGTGCAAGGTTATTTAGGCATCTATTTACTTGCTTACCAGGATACGTATCGTATAAATGTATCCAGATATACTAGGGCGAATTTGTGCAAGCAGCTGAAGGGTTGTGTACCGTAGTATAAGGGTTGAGAAGCGGAGGTAAGCCGGTGCTTATATTTAATTAAGGAGGATACGGGCTCCGAGTGAGAAGGAGAGGGAAAAGCAAAGGGGGTGAGTCTGTGTTACTTGTCTAATTATCTACCCTTCCGTTTTCTCCGTAACTCCAACCTTCGTCCCACCTCGCCGCCATCCCTCGTCCCACCTCCCTCCCCGCCCCCCTAAGACTACCTCACGCTTTCCCTCGCAGTTTCCAAGACATTCAGATTTCTCGGAGAATTTTCTACTGTCTATCTCATCTTCTGGGAATCCCGTTCGTTCGCTCCTCATCTCGTTTTCTTCTTCTGAGTTACATCTGACAGCTTAATGTATTATATATATATATATATATATACCTTTTAAACTTGGCAGGCGTTCGAAAGGGCGCGAATTTCGAATTGTATGAAATAACGTACTGTAGGATATCACTGGAGGGGTGAGAATGGGGGGGTCCTTACAGGAACTTTTTAATTAGATTGCTCTTTCGTGTTTGTTTAATAATTATAAGTCCTAATGGAGCCCTGTCTGTGGAAAATTGCTGGACCAATTTAAATCGGGGGTGGATAGGTATCGTTTTTCGAATTTATCCTTTGCAATTTCATCTAGTTATTTATGCATCTGACTGTTTCGCTGCGGCGAGAACCGGATTGTTTGCAATTCTGGATAAATTCGCTCCGCTGAGATTTCGCGTAACTCTTATGAATTAGTAGGGACGGATATACGTAGCTATGGGTGTACGTTAATCTCCCAAGGAGCAAGATAATCCCGAGATGAAAATCAGGAGAAGGTGATAGATATACCTACGTGGGTAGGAAGAGAGTCGCAGAAGCACTCACCGTTAAAAGCAAGCACCGCATAGAAAAATAAAATGCAAGAGTGCACCGGGGCTTATCGTGAATTCAGAGACTTTACGCGCGCAAGTGCAGAAATAAACTGCAAGAGTAAATTGACGAACTAGATTTATTATGTAAGATACGCGCCATTTAACGTTAACGCGAAAGACACGTGAATTTGATATATATAAATTTTGAAAACTGCAAGAAAAACAAAAATTTAAATAACAACGAGCCACGCGCAGTGCAATAAAAATTGTATTAAATCGCACGCGCGAAAAAGAATGCACGCAAAATGCCAACCGTAGAAATGCAAAAAATAAGTAAATTCAAGACACTGACGTTCGCATAAATATTCGTTCGATATTCAAGAATAAAAAGAAAATCACGTTTCCGAGACTTCGAGCTCTCCCGAGCACGAGACAAGGAAGAGAGGGAAGGCGAAGAGAGTAAAATAAAATAAATAGAGAAAGACAGGACGAAGTAAGAAAAGAAAAATCGAAGAACTTGAACGGTGAGAAATTGACGTCTCGGCGTCACTACTACCAACTGTACTCCCATGGCTTTCAAGAAGAAGTCCAAACAGGGCTTTACTAAACGTAGACCTCCCCGTCCTTAGGGCTTCGGATATTTAAATCCTCGCGAGCGACTTCAGAGCGACGCGAGGTTTCCTCGTGGGATGCTGGATGGTGAGCTTGCTGGCTTGAGAAGCAGGGTTGCCAAAGTTGAGAGTGGGGAAAACAGCAGTAGACAGAAAGCACCACGCAGAGTTGTTCAAGCGTTACGTGTATTCTGTCAGACTGCCGCTTTTCGTAAGACGTTAGATACCTAGTGCACGAAACACGAAACGTTATGGGTACGGACCTTTAGGTACGGATCTTTAGGTACCGACCTTTAGGTAGCGACTTTTAGGTACCGACTTTTAGGTACCGAACGTACCAACCTACGTACGTACCCTGGAAGGTACTAGGTACATTGGGTAAGTAGGAAAAGGATTCCATCTTGAATAGTGCACTACTATGTGAGTAGTTGCCTAGTAGCTTTACTACTACTACTACTACTACTGCTACTATTACTCTTCTTGGAAAAGGGAATAAATGTTACTTTACGCATGCAGAAATGGCTTTCGAATTTTCCATGCATCCACATTGGGTACTTCCTTAGAATCAGATATATGCACGTGTTACTAGATTCTGATTGTAAAAGAAAATGTAGTTTTTGAAAAAAAAATTCCTACCAGTCGTAAATTCATGGAAAAGATATAGGAAATTTATGTAATAATTATTTTCCGTTTTTTTAACTATAAAATTAATTTTGACCATTAACTTTTAAACTACTTGTGATCAGGTTAGGTATATATGGTATATATTCCTTCGAGGTTTCGACTTCAACAGGGATCACGTAGCCGACCAAGAGTTAGCTCGAGTTCGCTGGCGGTGAGAAAGCTTCGACCATGGACGCCAGATATAACCGATCGCTTTGAAAGTTCTCGCGGGCAAGTTCTTATCGAGTAACTACCAGGGAGTGAAGGATGGAGAAAGAAAATGAGGGAAGGAGAGAGAGAAAAAAAAGGAGCGAGAGGAACAGAGTTGAGTAGAAGTCAGATCCACTTGGCCTTTTCAGAGACTGGAGTTTCTTTTTACAAGACGTTTCGCTATAAGTATATAATATACAGTATATACGGAGTATATGGAATTCAAAAGAAAATAATATAGACAAGATAAAAATTATTTAGGATGCAGTGGCTCTCCAATCGATCACTCAGAAATATAGATAGAAGTATAGCCAATGAGATTATCCCATACTGATGGCATACTTTGGAAATGAATTACCAAAATCTAACACGGGTATAGCTTAGATCTGTGCTATGGTATATTGGAAGGTATGACGTAAGACTTATCTCCAGTATCATATTTGTATTGTCAGACAAATGACAGACGCGGTAGATAAGGAAGCTGTAGTTATGCCAAGGAAGACTTTAGAGTGGTACAGGGAGCGTCAACTGTGCCCTTGTGTAAGGACTGTTTGTAAACACTGATCGACCTGCACTTCTATTTCAGGGTATCGTTGATGCAGACTGTAAATATTGTAATTGAAAAATTGGTCGCAGGAGGGCAACGCTTGCCGATCAGTACTCGGGTGGGAGGGGGTACTTACTGGTATGCGGAAGAAAATTTGGGTTTGGACTTCAGTCTT